>JAGVVM010008934.1:0-22998 GCA_019149425.1 Psidium friedrichsthalianum
TTTTGAGCTTGTCGGTACTCTCTAAAATCATTAGGATAGTATCCATTCAAGCCATAGTGCAGGCAGATAGTCACAAAACAATCACTACCTTAGGTATTGGATTGAGCCTTTAACAACCAATCTAGCTTTTAGATCGGTCCACTGGACCGTTTCTCGCTTGTACTCCATCTTGTACACCCTTTCGACACCAAGAGCTTCTTTATCATATGGTTAAAGAATTTAGCTCCCACGCATTTTTTTTATTCTTCTTACTGGGAGTGTGTTGACACGATTTTTTAAATCACATTTCTCTTTAAAAATTAATAGAAAATTCATAAAAAATTAAACAAAAAAATTAAAAACTCAACTTTGGGGGACCTGCAAACCTAGGAATAATTTTGACCAAAAAATGATTAATTTTTTTTTTCATATTTTTCAATATTTTTCGCATTTTTATTTTCGAAAAAATTCATAGAAAATCACAGAAAAAATGAGAAAATTGAAAAATCAACTTTGGAAACCTGACCAGCTAAGGAACACAATTTTGAACAAAAAGTGATTTTTTCATATTTTCGTATTTTTTAATATTTTTTGAAAAATAAAGTACTTTAAAATTTGGGAAAATAACATTTGGACACAAAAAAAAAAACACAAAAATAGTCAATATTTTTATTTTAATTCCCTTTTCATCTTGGCCATCACAAATTCAAAAAATACAGATTCGGGGTCATATGTTCCTTTCATGAGCATAATCTCAAATCGGCTCTAAAAAAAATCCAATTCAAGTCATTTTATTTCTATTTTTCACTTTTAGGAGTTGTGACATTATCCTCTAATATTTTTGGATTTTTATCTTGGCCCAATGTACTTAGAATGACTCAATTTTGTAAAAGGTGCTTAGTGGAATTTTGTATTAAATCTCAAGCGGAATAGAATGCAAATAACTCAACACTTGAGGGATTATTTTGTAAATAACTAAAAGAAGAGTTAGTGGAGAAATTAGAATAGAGAAGGGAAGATGGAGAAGAATAGATGGAGAAAATAAGAGTAGAATAGAGAATGGAAGATGGAGAAGAATAGATGGAGAAAATAAGATAAGAATAGAGAAGAAAGATGGAGATGAAGAAGAGTTAGTGGAAAAATTAGAATGGGAGAGAGATATGGAGAAGGGAAGATGAAGATGAAGAAAAGTTAGTGGAGAAATTAGAATGTAAGATAGAGATAGAGAAGGGAAGATGAAGATGAAGAAGAGTTAGTGGAGAAATTAGAATGGGAGATAAAGTTAGTGGAGAATTAAAATGGGAGATAAATGAGTGGGTTATAAAAGGAGGAAGAAGAGAGCTTGGAGGGGGGGTATTTTTTTGGAGAGAAAATTTGAAATGTTTGAGAGGGTTTGGGAGATTGAAGAAAAATTAAAGAGAAAAAAAAAACAAAAAGAGAGAGAATTCTTTTTCAAAAAGAGAGTCTTGAAGACGCTGGGAGTTTAAAATATAGGTGTTACCATCATCAATTTCTCTACCGATCAACACAAGTCACGAGTTCATCCCCGACGTTCGAGCCGCAATCTTGATCCATAAGGTGACACGAGATCCGAATTCGGCAATCAAATCCGTCAAATCAGGTAACAATCCTAACCATTAAAATCTTCGAGAATGTCGTTATCTCAATGGATTGATTTAAATTTCGATTATGCCGTGTCATATTCACATATCGTATTCGTATTGCAATTTTCTGCATTTTTCGCTTAAAAGATTCGAATCCCAAATTGCAGCAGATTTTGCCCCATATTTGGTGGTGTAAAGATCTCTTGTATTCCATCTCTTATTTTTTAATTTCTGCACCATCAAACCCCAGAATGGGAAGGCCGGCCCACCCGTTGGAGGTTCTTTATTTATTGCCTTTATTTTCTGCAATTTAATTTCTGTACCGTCAAACCCCAGAATGGGTAGGCGAGCCGAGCCGAGACCGAACCACCCGTTGAGGTTCTTATCTACTGCCTTTACTTTCTGCAATTTAATTTCTGCACAATCAAATCCCAAAATAGGAAGCTCGACCCACCCGTTGGAGGTTCTTTATTTACTGCCTTTACTTTCTGCAATTTAATTTCTGCACCATTAAACCTAAAATGGAAGCCAAGCATTCAAAAATACAAAAAAAATGCCATTCATCTGCATTTCATGTAGTATAGCTCATGCATACTTTGCCATGCCGCATACGTATTTGTATTGTCATTTATTCATGCGTTTCATGCAAAACAAAAAAAAAATTCAAAGAAAAATCCCAAAAACTAGGAAACGGGCTATTCGATTGACCAATCCTATTTTTGTTGATTTCCCTTCCTAATCTTTTCAAATGACGATTTTACCCCGACATAGGCAATTGTCTTGAAAAATTCCAGGAAATTCAGAAAAAAATCCCAAAAATTAGGAAACGGGCCATTTCGACTGACCAATCCTATTTTGATGATTTTCCTCCTGACCTTTTAAAAAATGACGATTTTTCTCCTTATAGGCAAATTGTCTTGAAAAATCTCAGGAAATCAAAAAAATCGTAAAAATTAGGAAACGGGCCATTTCGACTAGCCAATCCTATTTTGATGATTTATTCGTATGTCGCATCCTCATGTCTATGTTTGTATGCCGTACCTGTGTGTCCACTTTCGCATGTAACGTATGTTCACGTTTGCATGTCATATTTGTACATCTATGCTCGCATGTTCATGATTGCATGTCCACGTTCACATGTATACATTCGCGTGTCTATATTTGTATATTCACGTTTTACTTATCCATGCACAATTACCATCCATACATTCCATCTAAAAAGTGAAAATATAAAAAGAGAACACCTCACTAGAGCCTTAGGAGTAAACCAAGCTGAGTTGCCAAAATTAGGATATCCATGAAATTAAGGTACCGAAAGGGCATTAGTTTTAATTAACGAGTGTAACCAAGTCTCGGAATCATAATCTCTAGTTCGTAGAAGTAATTAGTTCTCCCGCTTATTTACTTAGGTTTCTAATTGACCTACCAAAAAATGATTAGTGGCGACTCTGAATTCTAAAATCATGTGATAAAAAAAAAAATCAAAGTTGCGATTCGGTAGGACTTGAGAGAGTCCGTATTAGGTTAGTTAATCTAATTAAACTGATAATCCGTTAACCTAGAAATTTTCACCGATCGAAATTTTTAGGTTGCGACAGAGTGGATTTCTTCATCCATTGCTTGCATCAACTTCTCATCTAATTGCATCATCATAGGATACGGGGTTACATTCTGCAAATAAACAAAAATTAGCCATTGTTTCATCAGTGATTTTGTCATCATCTCTCGTCACCACGTAATCCTTGAATCTTGATTGTGTACCGCAATCACTGTGAATGACGTATTGGTGGTTTTGAAACTGCTCTTGTTGAAGAAAATGAACTGTTGGGCAAAGATGATGGATCTTCAATTGAAGATTTTTCAATCTCTCCTGCCAATGGTTCATCTTCAATGGTGATGATTTTCCAATCAATATGCTGGTTCCAATCCTAGGCTTCATCTTTCAAAATTTAGATGATGACTACCTTCTTAGTAGCTAGACTATACAACTTATAACCCTTAGTCAAGTCACTGTAGCCAATGAGATGCACTTCTCGCTTTTGTCATCCCACTTTTTCCTCCGTTTGTTTGGTATATGGGGATATGCCGTGCAACCCAAGATCGAAACATCTAGATTGATGCCACTCCAAGCCTTTTCTGGGGTTCTTCTAAGAATACTTGTTGTCGGACAACATTTTAGAACAAATACAATAGATGGAACGGCTTCTGCCCAAAACTTCTTGGGTAAATTTTTAGCCTGTAGCATACCTTTTTCCATTTCAAAAATTGTAATGTTCTTTTGTTTTGCTATACCATTTTATTGAGGTGTATAGTTGGCAGTCAGTTGATGTTTCACCCCATGATCTTTGCAATATTTGTCAAATTCATTTGAAGTGAATTCTCCTCTTCTATCGGATCTCAACGTCTTTAGAATAAAGCCACTTTTCGACATAGACTTTAAATTCATTAAATTTGCCAAAAGTTTCGGATTATATACCCATGTTTTTCTAGTAAAATCATCCACAAAAATTATCATGTATCTTTTATGCCTGAATGATTCCACCTCAATAGGGCCACAGATGTCTATATATACCAACTCCAAAGGTTGTTTTGCTCTTTTGGATTTTTCAACTAGGAAGGATTCTCGATGTTGTTTTCCGACAGGACATCCTTTGCATGGGTGATCTGGACGATCAATCAAAGGCATACTAATCACCATGTTTTTGTGGACTAATAATTTTAGCCCGCGAAAATTTAGATGACCAAATTGAAGATGTCATGACCAGTTCACATCTTTCACCATCGCTTGAAAGCTCAAAAGATTCTTCATCTGAAGAGTTAGACGAAACATTCGGCTCTTCGTCATTTGCACCGTCGTAATCAATTAGTTGTTTACACCTCTGATGGTGCAAACTCAATTTTCAATGTGGACTTTGTGACCTCTTTTAGAAAGTTGCCTAATGCTTAACAAATTCCAAAAAAGTCCTAAAACAAAGTAAACATCTACAATAATAATATTAGTACCATCTTTTGACTTGATATTAATATTATCTTTGCCCATGATGAGCACTTTGGATTTATTCCCGAAATTAACTTCACTGCAAACCATCTCATCCAACTGTGAGAACAACTCCTTGCGACCAAACATATGATTACTACACCCAGTATCAAGGTACTAGATGCTGGTGTCCATAGTGCTAGAGTCATTCTTCTTGTATGCTAGCACCATGTTTTCATCAACATTGATGGTATGCGACTGGGCTGCCTGCTTGTATGCACTTAAAACACTTGATCTTTGATTTTTCATGTGTTTTATATTTTTCAGGGGAATTCAAATTTCCACCTACACACCCTTGACTACCTCTGCAACCTTGGCCACCTTGATAGCCTCCTCGACTTGATCGAGCGATCCGACTCTATAATGATTGCTTGGGGGTTCAAACTGACAGACTTTTGATTCATTCTTTGCTCATGAAGCACAATGAACCCATCAACCGCATCAATGTCATGGTTGACATATCTTGCCCTTCTTTGATCACCGTGATAATGTAGCAAACTACCTCTACAACCTTGACCACCTTGATAGCCTCCTCGACTTGATTGAGCAACCCGACTCTATAATGATTGGTTAGGGGTTCAAACTGATAAACTTTTGTTTCATTCTTTGCTCATGAAGCACAATGAACCCATCAACTGCTCCAATGTCATGGTTTACACTTCTTGCCCTTCTTTGATCACCGCAATAACGCAGTCAAATATTTTGGTTAAAGACCTCAAGATATTTTCTATGACTCGCACGTCTTAGAGTTCTTCACCATTAATCCTCGATTGGTTGACAATGTTTTGCACATGATCAAAGTACACTGAGATTGATTCAGCGTCATTCATGCATAAAGACTCGAAATCTCCTCCAAATGCTTGAAGCGCACATGTTTGACACAATCATCACCTTGGAGGATTGTTGCAAAATATCCCACGATGGTTTTGTGGTCTCAGTGCCTGATATTTTTTCAAATATCTTTTCTTCGATGGCTTGAAAGATCACAAATAATACTTTCTGATCTTTCTTTCGGGACTTCATAAAGAATTGCTCTCCTCCCTTCTTAAAGCATCAAATGCTTCAGTATTGGCCAATTCAGTGTAGCTGTTCTCCACATATTTCACAAATCTTGCAATTTGAAAAGAATCTTTATCTGGATGGACTAGTTGTTAAAATTTCTCCCATTCAACTTTGGAAGTTGCAATTGAACGGAGTTGGTGGATGCCATTTCTAGCGATGCTACCAAGTGTTGGAATCAAAAGAATAATTTAAAACTTTGGAAACTAGGAAAAAGAGCACAATAGAAATTGGAGGGAGAGCTTCTTATTGAGAATGATTTGAGGGATGTGGTTTTGTACTTTGTTTTGATTTACAATTCATGATCATATTCCTTTATATAGGAATTAGATCTTACAAACGCCTATGATTGCCTTTAATAATGAGAACATAACAACCACACAACATTAATAAATAAAACGTAAACATGTTAATCTATCAAGCCATCTTGAAGTCTTTATGGCTCTTCTTTAATGCTTGCAATCTCCTCGTGCTCAATCCCACCGATAATCAATTTTATATTATTCCAACAAGAGAAAGGGGGGGTTGAAAATGCCAGACAATGCCAAGGTGGTCAAGGTTGTATGCGTGCCACAACTTTAGTAAGCTAGAGAGATGACGCTAGTTGGTGATTGAAATGGAGTTTAGAAGAAAATGAGATAGTGATGGGCAATTGATTTATTATGAAGGTTCTTTTAAGTCATTGTCTAAAGAAGTGTAAATTGAAGATGTTTTTTTTTGGTAAGGTAAATTGAAGATGTTAGTTTACCCTAAAATGAAAATGATATTATAGCGTGTTCGTTTTACTAAAAAATTTATGGTAAAGTAAAATATTTTTCATGATAGTTTTCATCTGTTTGGTCGTTTAGGGAAAATGATTTCCTCCTTGTCAAAAGGGGAAACCAATTTTCCCGACTTAACCTTGTTATTTTCAGTCAATGAATAACGTTTTTTGTAGATCAATTAGTTTTCCGAAATCCAATTATCGGAAAGTTTGAAAACAAATTCCCCAAAAATATTTTTCTTTTAAACAAATGGACCCTTAGTTTGTTTCTTGTTACCGCTCTTTATAACAGTGTTTCGCCTGTTTCATCCTTATTTCATTAGTCTCCAATTTTCCATTTGTTTAGAGTTCATTTCGTATATACGGCATGTTTAAGTGTTAAGGATTCCTTTAGGTTATTGCCTCAGTTTCGTTGTTTGCAACACTATGTTGTGTGCAAATTTCTCTGGTTGACCAAATGAAAGGCCATTTCTGTCTCTTGCAGTGAAAGTTCATCTTGTTAAATGATAATTTAGAAAATCAACCTTATGTCATGTACGGATCATTAATGGTTTTGACACCTAAATTTTGACTAACCTTTTCAATCATTTTATTTTAAATAAAAATTAGGAATTAATTTAGTTCCTCCAAAAAAAAAAAATAATTAATTCATTTTTTCTCATTAATTTTAGCATTCATTCATCTATTTGTATTGCATTGGACTGGCGGTGGGAAATAGACCGAAATTAACAAAAGGATTGCGCTAGAACTTAAGCAAAATTCGGCTAGGGCTAGAGGTCTAGGGTGACCAAAATTCACAAGGCTTTAGGGCTAATCTTGGACTAAATTCCGCTTGTTAAAGTTAATTAATTAAAAAGGCATTTAATTAAAGCTTAATTAATAGAAAAAGGCCTAATTAACCACAGATGAGCCCATAGGCCTGCCAAGCCCACTCAACGGGCTGACCGCTTTTATAGGGACTTAATTGAGACAGAATTTTCTCTTTGAAGGATTAAATTGCAATTATCCGAAAGTTGAGGGATTATTCCGTAATTAGACAAAATTCGTGAAACCCTAGTTTAGTCTACAAGTAGGGTGCTTCTTCACGCAGAGGAGGGCCCCAAGATACAAGACACGGCCACTGCTCCAGGGAGCTACACAATCCCACAACACAATATGATTTCATTCTGTTCTTGACTTCTTCTGATTCCACGTTTAATCCATAGAGAGCACACGGCATAGAGGATTTTTTTTTTTTTGGATGGGGCTTGGGGGGGGGGGGGGGGGGGGGGGGGGGTGTGGTGGGGAGAGGAGGGCAAAAGTTTAGTTCGGAGAAAAACGTAAGCTCGTGAGAAAACGAAGACATCTGGCGAGATGGGTTTTGAGAGTTTCACACTTTGAGGAGAAGTGCACAAGGCCAGGGTCTTGACGGCGCCACTTCAAGAGATGGGCTACCATACATGCTTTCCTCATCGATTCGAGATTTGGACAGGAGTACGAAGGCAATGGAATTGTGACCACCCGATTTTCGACCATTTGTGACCAGCTTTCGATTGGTTCACCGATATCCTCAGTTTCATCGAATTGTCGTTCATCTTCTGCATCATGACCAAGTGATTCATGTCCAATCTCACTTTCTCGAATATTGCTTCTCTCCGCTATCTCCGTTGCTCTCATGTTTATGCATAGGATTGGGATGGGATCATCACCAGGCTTGTCACCACTATCATTGTTGCTGTGAACGTGAGTTTTTGGTTCAGCTTCAAGAATTCCTGGAAAAAGGACATTTTTTCCTTCTGGTGTCCCGAAAACCACAATTCAAGCGTTGAAGAAGAAACCAAGAAGACTTGAGAATACGCTTGAACTCCCTTCTCCAGCCACACAGTAGCCGTGACTTCCTTGTTGCCTCCTCCGATGGTTCTTGCACTGAGCGACACCACTATGCCGATTTGCTGTTTTTGACGTCGTCTATCCCACACTGACTTGAGCGGTGTAATTTTCCTTATTCTGGTTTTGCAGGTTATTCATCACTAAATCAATTTTCTTTTTTTCACAGAAAACTGTTACAGCACGTGGAGGTCGATGTTCATTGGGGAAGGCGTTACCAAGAAGAAATACTCACGCCCGAATTCTTTAATCTTTTCTTCGTCTCGATTATTGCTTGTGTAATTCACAAGTCTTGCATCCAAATTTTCAATTAAGTCTTGTTACTGGAGAGACCACCACAGGAGCCGTCGGTCCAATCCACGTGCCGATCCGTGATCCATTCAAAATTGGAAAATCTGCAAAATAGATAACGAATTTTATCCCTAGAATATTGAAAGTATTCGTTGCCTAATCTGGATTATTTGCATATCTAACATATTTGTTTTGCAGATTTAATTGCCTATCTTGAAAGGATGTGAATCCTCATGGATAGAATAATACTACGTTAGAGATAGCGCAATATTATCCTATAGTTAAAATTTGTATAGTCTGTAGTTATTTTGAATTGCATATTTTATCTTGATTGTTTGAATTTTGCATTTATCTTTGTGATTGTTATTTGCACATTAATCAATAATTTTGCCCATGACACGTGCTCCAATTGTGTCTTGTCCCTCAAAAAACATACATCAATGGCAACATCTGACTTCAATCTCAAAAGTAGATTGTGTCCACACATGTGAATTATCTATCAAATCCTCGATCTCGAGGAGCGGATTGATAATTAGGAAAATGTATTAGGACGATGGTAACTCCATAATATATTCACCTGCTAGCCCTAATCGCCGGGAATGTTGTGAATAACATTAAAATTTGGTGGATATAAAAGTGTTTTATGGGCAATATTTTTTATTTTTGTTCAATCTTCACATTTTCATGGTCTAAATAAATTTTTAAAAAAATAAAAAAAAAAATGAGGTTACTTTTTCCTAAGTTAAATCATGTTTTTCGTAACCTTTTGCATGTAAAATAACCCCTAGTAAAGTTTAGGAATTTGAGAGATCAATTTCTTGAATTAAATTCAGTGTTATTTGACCTTAGAATAGCACTTTACATCAGTTTTTTTCATGAATCGAAAATCATAAAAAAAAAAATACCAAAAAGTCATTCATTTTACATATCATATAATATAGATATCATGCATATATTGCCACGTCATATTTGCCATGTCATGCATATAGCATAGTCCTTGCCATGTCATTTTATTTTACATGTCATGTAGTTAGATTGCATTTGCATTGCATTTAACAAGCGAAAAAGTTTAAATTTTAATTCAAATCATCAAAGTAAGGATTTTTCATGAAATCGAGTACCGAAAGGGCATTAATTGAAAGATTAATGTATCAAGTCTCTGGATCCATTTAATCTCTAATTCGTATGAAATAAAGTATTTTCTCCCAAGTACTTATTAGGTTTCTAATCTACCTACCACAAAAAATTAGTTGCGGCTCCAAAATTGAAAATATTTTCACATAATTAATCATGAACCTTAAGTGGCGAATTGGTAAAGCTTGAAAAGCTTGAGGTAGGTTAATTAATTCAATTTAATTAATCTAGTAATCTATTAACCTGGAAATCCTAAATTTTTAGGGCACGACAATGGTTGTTTTGAGATTTACAATGCACGCTCTAGTGACCCAATCACCTAAAGGAAGGATAAATAAGTGATTTTAAATAAACTTGACAAATAAATGCGGAATTACATGAGTCAAGTTGAATAATAATCGAACCCTATCCAAACAAAGTGTGAATATAATTAGAGTTGAGATAATATTTAGCAACGCATAAAATCCTATCGAGTAACAAAGTTATTCAAATTTTGATTTTTATTTATCTATTTTGGTAACTAACATGATTTTGGTTTTTATTGTTGGGAAAAGCTTTCCTAACAGTGCCGTTAGCGATGGTACAATCTCAATTATCGATCCACACATCATCACCGTATTTTGCATAAAGTACTCATTGAATGAGAGATTGTGTGGTCAAAAATAGCTATCGACACTTAATTTTTCATTATTATATTTTACAAAATAAATTAAAAATAAATAAGAATTTATAAAATTGAAAAATTGACTTTAGGAACCTTGGCCAAGCCCAGGGGATCAATTTTGAATAAAAATATTTTTTGAAAATTTTTCTGATTCTTTCGCATTCCTTTTATTAAAAAATACCCTAAAAATAAGAAAAATAGTATTTGTGACCTCAAAATATAAAAAAAAAATAGTTATTAGTCTTTTTCTAATTTTACTTTCATTTTGGTCACTTTAAAATTCAAAAATTCAATCAGCAACATATTTTTCCAAACTTTTGCATTTAAATCCTTAGTTTACCAAAAATAACAAATTGAGCCGTTCTAGACTTTTTCTCACTTTGGGCTAAATATGATATTTTATCCTCATGCCTTCAATTACATTTTGGTTTAATGATTTCACAAATTGAGCAATTTGGACAAAGGGCTTATTGGTGGGTCAGATTAACTCAATTCAGTTGTTTAGGGTTTGGATTATTCAAAATTAATTTTCGAGACAAACTTGGAATTTGGAGCTTCGCACTAAATAAAATAAATATTCCCCAGTATTGTCATTCCTAGATGAAACAAATGCCATAGCATTGATAAAGATTCAATTTGGTGAAAACAAGTTGAATCGATGTCCAATTTGAAAAATGCCAAACCGATTCAATTAGGTCAGTTGACCTGACCTAGTCAACCCATTAACCAACAAGAACACATGCCAGTCCAGTTCTTCTTTGTTCAAGCGCAGGAAAAAAGAAGAAAAAGAGAAGATCAAATTAGAACACCATCTGACACATCCAAGTCACCGATCAAGGACACCAGATTGCCTATGAATTTTCGATCCCAACCAACCTAATGGCACGGTTGAGCACATGTGAGATAGTTCGGCAATAGGGATTCATGCACTAGAATTTTGAGGGAGAGGGAAGTCTATTAGGGGAGCTCCATGAACATGAGGGGAGTTCGATTGGAGTTCTAATGGAAAAAGACTTCGATCAAGAGCATGAGTGAGAGAGAGAGAGGGATCAGGATTGAGCAGAGCCACCGCTACATTGCCATTGTCACTGCTCCGACAAACTCAAGTCAGTTCCTCATCATTTGATTGTGCTATATTTTTTAGTCCAAATATGTTCTTAAGTTCAATCTCACGTTTTAAGAATTGTTCATGCGTTTTTTTACCTCCGATCGACCTCTAGAACTACTTCTAAACCTAGCCTTTACTCTTTTTATGCATTGATTTACATCAAAATCAAGTAATCGAAACCTTCTTGAACCTCATCGAGTCTTGAGCTATAGGCCTCCAACAGACGATCGCCGAGTGCTTAGGACAAGCACGTTTGCTCAAACCTCATGGATGCTCGTTGTGTATTTAAGGTTGAATTTGAATGGCTGAAAATGCAAAGCTCGAGCTCGCCTGAACTTGTAAATCTAGTCCAATTCGTCATTAGTGTTTAAGCGATTTATTGATGTCGATTTGGTATTATTTTGGTTTAGGATGTTTTTCATGCATTCTAGGTTCCATTAGATGAAAAAATTGGCTCGTTTAGATGTTTTGTGTTGGCTTTTTTGGTGAATCCATCGGATTTTTCATCGGAGCAATGATCACCGGTGGTTATTGTTCATCTTCTCCAGTAGGGGAGTTGACTGGTCAACGAAAGTTTAACAGTCAACCATCCATGGGTCGCCTTCGTGGCGCACACATGGTGTACACGTGTGTGCTGCATAGATTAATATAGAATTTTAAAACATAAAATAAAATAAAATAAAATAAATTGAATAAAAAATTGATTCGATAGCTGTGGATTAGCCACGTGGCATTTTTTGGATCGTCATATTGGAAATTGGAGGAAATTCAAAAATCATTAAAAACATTTCAAATATTCAAAACTTCAAAAATAAAACAATCTTTTCTGTTTTGTAGTGTGACATCATTTTTAGGCCGACCTGGGACTCTTATGGTCTAGACTGTGCACTTGAGAGGTGCGAGCCAGGTTTGACTCGATCCATATAATAATTTTTCAATAACAAAAAATCCAGAACATGATAAAAAAAATCAGAAAATGATTAAAAATCCAAGAAAAAAATGAAAAATTCATTAAAAAATTGGGAAAAAATCCCAAAAAATTCCTAAAATCTTAAAATTATGAAATTGGTCCATTCAATTGGCTAATCCTATTTTGATCATTTTTCCTCTTAATTCCTCTTAAAATGATGATTTTTTCCCCTCTGGGCAAATCGCTCCAAAAACTTTAGAAAAATCTTGAAATTAGGAAATAAGCACATTCAACTGGCTAAAACTCACCCATCGGTGGCCCAGTTGGTAGGTGGGCCTGGGACTGTGCGTTCATGAGTGCTAGGTCTTGGGTTCAAACACCCTGCTGGACATTAGTGATTTAAGTGGAGGATCGTGGTGGTGGGTTGCTGCGCTAGCTCTTCCGAGAACTACTCATGTTTCATTGCTGGTTTGAGCACAAGCTCACCGGCCGCACGAACACCTCGGTTATCAAAAACAAAAAAAAAAGGCTAATCCTCCTTCTAATGATTTTAATTCCAAATCTTTTCCAAAATGATAACTTTGCACCTTTGGGAAAATTATCTCCAAGCCTTCCTAATCTCTTTTCATAACTCCAAACACCTCTTCTCTAAGCCATTAGGGCTTTACTAGGGGATTTCATGTCATGATTTAATGCGTTTATCTGAAAGTTTATGATTCCTTGATTTGCGCATTTATTTTTACTAGTTGTGATTGTTAGGACTATATATTCCCATTTGCATGAACTTTAAGATTCTAGAGTTTTCCCCATGTCAAGTCATCTACATGAAAATTATAGTTAGAAAATTCATTCAACTTAGGTGCTGAAAGGGCGTCAGTGAAAACATTGGTGTAATTAAGTCTTCAAGTCTCTATACTCAATTTTTTTGGTTTCGTTTGAGCCGTACAGCTTCTCCTATCACCCGACAAGATTTTCGATCTCCTTCCCCAAAGATCGGTAGCAATTCTGAATGCATGCACATTTATGCAAATGTCACTTGACCACACTAAGGCCGAACTCAATTCTTAAATCTCATCATCGCGCGAGGTGAGAAATAGAGAGAGTCCAAACCGATCTATGGATAACCACGGATCCTTAGATACGGTAATCACCTCTAAATTCGCTTGTATCCGCATACCCAAATCACCAGGGGGTTGCGAAAAACTTGGTAAATCTACTAGGGACTTGGTTTTAAACCTTTAATGGACTTGAGCCAATTAAAAAGTTGTGTGATTTTTCTAACTTGGTTTTCATGCAGATGAAGCCTGTGTTAGATTTTTTGCAAATGGGAGAAATAAGGGGTGGAGTCTGTGCTGACCTTGTTTTCTACAGGTTGGAGTTGGGGATATATATTTATTTATGTGCTTATTGAAGTGATGTTTGATATAAACTGTCTTTCCCTAGTAGGAGAAGATCGAGAAGGACGTACCTCTAGTGTACCAATTACCATGCTTACAGTAAATTGTGGGTAGTCAATTGTGGAGCGGATAACTGCCTTTCCCTAATTGCATATCAAATTACCGATCGAGCCATGAGAAAATTCAACAAAAGACAAAAACAAATCCACTATCCGATTTACATCAAACAATACATGGAGTAACTCCTGATATAGCAGTAAAAGCATGAGGTGTAGGTGGATCAACTCATCAAGTTTCCATTGAAATAATATCCACACAAGGTAAAACACTTGCCATTCATTGGTTATTAGGAGCATCTCGAAAACATCTTGGTTGAAATATGGCTTTCAAATTAACTTTCAAATTAGTAGATGTTGTCAAAGGGAGTGGTGATGCCATACGTAAAAAGGAAGAGACTCATCCCTTGAATTCTCAAAACTTCTATCGCTCCATCACCACAAGGGCAGAGAACTCGTCACTATCTCGGCTAGGTAGAGAATACCTAGGGGTTTAAGACAACTCTCTCTGAGGAGCTTAGCAAAATAGCCTCGTCACTTTGGGAGAAGGGGTGCCTCCTCACATTGCTATCATTTTATATATATATATATATATATATATATATGTGGTTAAAATTATCTACATTCCCTATGTGCTTATGATGTAGCATCCGATGGGCTATTAGCTAGTGTGTATCATCTTATGAGAATAGAGTATGGTGTAGATAAAATGGAAGAGGTACGCATAAAACTATTTTCCTCGACAAGTAATCCTCGAATTCCATTTGTTTTTTGGATTTGGAAAAGTGCGGATTTTCAAGAGCAGGAATCTTGTGATATGTTGGGAATATGTTATGATATGTTGGGAATTCATCGGTATAGGAAGAAGCTCTGTCAAAAAGAGATTTTTTTTCAACCATATTTCGATTGTTAATGCGATATATAACGACCGCTAATACAAATAGTACTACACCCTTGATAGTGAAATATCAATTACTTGTTAAACCCTGTGAATTGCGTGAAAGTAGGATACTTCAAATTTAAGGGTCCAAGAATTTTATAAATGTTCTTGGTGGAAAACAATGTGAATGAAAGATCCCATGAAATTGAATTGGGTCCATAAATTTAAGAAATATTGAGGACTCGGATTAGCAGTATAGTATTCTATGAGATCCGATAGTATGGCAGAAAGATTCATATATTTCTTTCTACCATTCTACCTATCATTCTTACAACAATTTATTGTAATGTAACAAATTGTACTATATAAAATATAAATAATATAGGCTTAATATAGATTAATCTACAATATGTATCTTTTTTATATATGTATTGATATATTAAATGTACATAGCATCCCAATTCTATTTCTTTGCTTCATCTATTTAATTTGTTGGTCCATGGATTTTCTTTTCTTTTGCCGCATTTTGTTTAAAGAAGGGAGATAGTGCATCAAGTTGTTCGCAAGGGCCAACTTGATACTCTTCCCTAGGGATCTTAGATGAGGGAACCCTAAGAGAGCACCTGGCTTCAACTACTATCCATGTATGATCTACACTAGATCTGACCAACTATCTATCCTACCTCCTCTACTTTCTTTCTTATCATCACAATGGATCCTAAAAAGAAGGAGTTTATATCGAGTAAAATATATACTTCGACCTTCTTGTGTTAAAACTTTAGCTCATGCATTGTAAATAAACGATCTTATCATAGATCTATTTTGGTCTTGAAATTATATAATAATGGAAACAATAACCCAAGTCACCATCTCTATATCTGGTTTACTTGTAAGTTTTAGTAGGTCACTTTATATACTGCTTTTGGGCAACCCTCTCAACTATTAAGAGATCCATTCGAAGAACACGTGAAAAACCAACCTAAGGTCTAAGGGTTAATAGAAAGTCCTACAAGTAGTTAAATAAAAAACTTTGGAATAGCACACTGTATTGTGATCCAAAAAAAGACTTTTTTTGTTCATTGATTAAAAAAAGTCCATCTTAGACTCATAAAATCAGTTAAATGAATTTCATCCCATTTCGAGGACTCATAGAAACCCCTCGGATTGTTCCAAAATCTGTTATGCGTACAACAATCTATTGTACTACTTTAACAAGTATGCACATATGATATCCAATGTGCTTGCTATTGCATTGTGACAATCATGTTGCACACACATACAGCCGAAACCCAACTACAATCACCTTTAGATTTATCTTAGATAGAGAAATGGTATAAAAAGATTTTGTGTTTGATTGCACTTAAGACTCTCATATTCATTTCCACTCATGATCCGAATTGATGATCTCTAACCATTTTGGATGGGTGCTCTTGGTGTCGAATCTGGCATATTCGGGTCGTGGGAGCCTTGGCCTTAGGTTCCATACCCTTTCTTTTGATTTTAGAGTCTCACGCTCACTTGGCTCATGTGCATGTTTGTGGATGGTTAGTATACTTAAAAAAAAAAAAAAAAGAATTCACGAGTATGGTTGGTAAGATTTTCTTATCCTTTAACCCATTGTAATTCATTTTCATGCATCTCATATTGTGAATTGATCATATCTTCCAATCAATTTCATAATTCCTTTCGAAGAAACTTGGATCGGAACTCGTATTTGACCTTTTGGCCATATAAGGGAATTCAACCCTTATTTTACCAAAAGAAAATTTGAATTGAATTGGTTTATGCATATTTCATCCCATTAGCATTCACTTGTGATCCATGGTAACTGGCCAAAGTACTTCATGTTTCCTAAATTCAAAAGAAGATTAGATGTTTGTATTATTTCCATCCCTAGTAAACAATTTCAATTCGAATGTCCCATCTTCCGTTGAATTTAGGACATATTGAAATTGTACTTCATTTCTTTTGGAGATTCAATTGGTTTTCCTCGAAATTGACCAAATGCATTTACCATGGATTACATTTCCTTCGATAATATGATTTTTTATGAAAAATATTGATAAGTGCTTTTATCATGAGGCTGGGACTGGTGTAAAAGATCTTATCTTTATTAACCACAAGAAAGCACAAAATTGAAGGGATTTATGCTTTCTTTGCCATTTCTCTTTCCTAATTTTGTTTTTGTATTGTAAAGGTACTCTTTAATCATGGAACTGACACGAACTTGTGTTAGGACTCGTTTAAGAACAAGAATGGAACACAAAGAATTGAGCGTGAGAGTTGGCAACTTGGAAACGCAAATGACATCAATGGTCTCCATGCCGACGGAGATGAAAGATTTATTATTAGCTTCTCAAGGAAAACAACTAGTGATGCCAGATCTAAATAATTCTACTTATCCATCATCGTCTAATATTTCTAACACGGTGTAGCCTAAAGGTGCCATCAGATTCCAAATGTCACTCAGATACCAAGCATTAATACTTAGCCTGAAACAACACCTACGGTTATTGACCTAGAAAAGGAAAGGAAGGGGAAGCCTACGGTTTAAGCCGAGGAAGGTACAAAAGGTTTGCAAAGATTGAGGAATGCCTAAACAGCCAAGGGTACGAGTTAGCCCGCTTTGACAAAGGATCTCCTTTTACAAATATCGAAGTTACAAAGAACTTGACTTTGTTAGAAAATAAAACAAGATAGGTTGCCCTAGGGCTCATCTAAAGTATGATCTATTTAAGATGGTGCATTATTCAGATTCCATCCCTCTATTAATGAACACTTTTGAAGAGAGCTTAGCGAGTGCCACTTTGTCTTGGTTTATTGAATTGGACGTCGAAGATTATGATTGCTGAGAGGATTTAGTTAAACATTTTCTACATTAGTATAAGTTCAATACTATGACAGCTCCTACTAGGGAAGATATTCTCAAAAGAGAGAATGAGGGAATTCGAGTTTATGCACAACATTGGATAGCTATGGGCATCCAAGTCAAACCCCCATTACGGAGGATGAACTTATGGAGCTATTGCTAAGGATGCTTTCGCTTGAACTCTTTAAAAAATTGAATCCCTCTGGATGCCAAACCTTTATTCATCTCATAAAAGTGGGAGAACGGGCCAAGTGGGCTACAAGAGAGAGAAAAGAGCATCCGAAGTGCCATTTAGATGGCAATATCCGGCAAATGAGGACAATGAACCATTTGTTAATACAGCGTTCATGCCAAACCCTCTAAAACAAAAGAATCTTTTAGAATCAACTCCTACTTTAGACAGCAGCTCATGGGGAATTCCAAGAGCTTTCGAGTCCAAGAAGAAAGCATTGGTGCAGTTTACACCACTTCCCTTGTCTCTCTCAAAACTACTCCCTTTTTGAAAAATTTTCTAATTTTTCTGCATTTCTTTTTATCAAAAAATACCTTAAAATAAGAAAAATAGCATTTGTGACCACAAAAATATGAAAAAATAGTTATTGGTGTCGTTTTAATTCCAATTGCATTTTAGTCACCTTAAAATTCAAAATTCAATCAAGAACCTATTTTTACAGATTTTTGCATTTAGGTCCCTCGTTTTGAACAAAAAATAATTTTCAATTTTTTTCATTTTTAATATTTTTTGTATATTAGGAAAATAATCGGAAAATCAAGAAAAATAGAATTTATGGCCACAAAAGATATGAAAAGTATTTTTCATATTTTTATTTTAATTTCCTTCTCATTTTGGCCTCTTAAAATCGAATAAATTCGATTTGGGATTGTATGTTTCTTCACAAACGTAATACCAAAATTGGCTTAAAAATAGCATTTGAGTCTTTTTATTTTCAATTTTTCATTTTTCACGAGTTGTGACATGCCCCTCTAAAAGCCTCAAATCGCATCTTGGCCCAATTATGCACTGATTTGCTCAAATTTGTCAAATGGGGCTCAATTGAACTTTTATTTTTCAAATTAGGCCCTTTAATTGTCAAAATTGAAATTAATTTTTTTGAGGGCATGCCCATGCAAACTGAAGACTTTCACCCTATAGTTTTCACGATTTGGAATCCAATGGCAGAGTTGGGTCAATTTAATTCACGCGCCAAGGGATCATATTTGATAAAAAAAAATTCCTCTCGGTCAAATATAAAAATTGGGCTTATACACAATTTCAGTCATTTTCGGATATAAGCCGTGTTGGGGCAGTGACTCTGGGCTTCTATTTCGGAATTTTCGTTTTGCCTTGTCGGCCATTCTAGGCCCCCTTCACACGGTCGGGTCTATCAGGCCGGGTGGGTCCAGCCCAACAACCCGACCCCCTTTTTGCCTCCCTCAACCCATTAGAACAGACAACTACAGGAAAGAGGAGCAGAGCTTGGCCGGCGATTTTTTTTTTTTTTTTTTGAAGTATCTCAACGGAGGACCAAATGGAGGACGGTGGAAAACGCTCCTGGAGCTATGTCGTCGCCGGCGTGCCTAATGGCATGTGATCGAGCGACGACGCGCGTGTGGAGGACGCCGCAGGAGATCCTCCCCCCTGCTCGGCTGTTTACTAAATCTATATAGATTTAGTAAAATCAAACGAAGGAGAGAAGGATAAAAAGGAAAGGGGATTCGGTTCTGAGGGTGGTTTTTTTTTTTTTTTGGGTTATCCGAGAGTGAAGTATACACTGAGAGAGAGAGGCGAGGGAGAAGGAGGAGCTTCGGCCATTGTTAAGATTCACCGAGAGCTTCCAAGTTCGGCGCAGCCAAAACCAGGGACTACCAGCACATGCTACTGCCACTCCGAGGTTCAAGAGACCTCAAGGAAGCTGTCGCACCGCTTTGAATCGCGTCGCCTCTCCCAAAATAGGCAAACGCCATTAACGTCTTCAAGCTTAAACTTCCATGGCGAAATCTCAACACTGCGTTGTTTCTTCATTCTGTTTGATCTAATCGAGTCTAAAAACCCTCCCTAAGCATATCGACATCTTCATTTTGCATTGAATTCACACAAATAATCTGGCCGAGTGTCGTGAACTTACAAAACCATCACGAACTCCCGAGTTCGTTCCAGACGCCTCTGAACCAACCAGACTTTGAGGTAAGCTTCCTTACTCATCTATGGTGCTGTTTGATGGATTAGATTAGCTATATTGCGTTAGAAAGGGATGGGACGGATCTTCGCTGGAGGATAGCCTCGGCCAGAGATAGATAGGCTACTTTTAGGTCTATTTATGGCTTGACTTTAGCATGCGAGGATGAGGACGTGTCGAGAGTTAGTCTGGTGTGAAAATCGGCTAAAATGATAGTGTTTCGACGTTAGTTTAGGTGCGCCAGCGAGGTTCCAGTGAGGTCGTCGGAAGTGCAGGGGCGCCGGCGTCCTCCTCCGATGAAAAGGTTGAGCTGGTTAACACTAGTTGACCAAGTCAACGCTGATATGGCACCACATAATAGCCACATCAGCCTGTTGCCCTTTTTTAGAATAAAAAATTAAAATGAAAAAAAATTCTAGATCCGACTGTGGTGCTTGTGCCACATGTCGCAGTCTCGAAATTTTCTGAGAATAAAAATTATTTTTTGAAAATGTTTTTTTGGTAAGAAATTTTTTTGGTAAGTTGAAAATGTTCTGATTTTTTGAAAATAAAAAACTATTTTGTGATAGTGTGTGGCCCGAGTTTGGCCACGCGTCACAATCTAAGCCATCCATTCCAATTTTGAAAATTCAAAAATTCTTTTTTAGAAATTAAAAATAATTTTTTTGAAAAATAACAAGTCTATTTGATCGAACAGCCGTGGATTAGCCATGTCGCCCAATCCTAATAGTAGATTCATTGTGGATCAAATAGCCGTGGTTTTAGCCACGTGTCTCAATCCCAACCGTAGGATTAGAAAATAGGATAAAATCTGGAAAAAACAACAAAATTTAATAAGTTCAAAAATTCAAGAAAATTAAAAATTAGATATGGCACCATTTTAGTCTTAGACTGACCCAGGACCCATATGGTCTAGGCTGGGCACCCAGAAGCGTGGACCGGGTGACCCCGACCCGATTTGGAAAATATTAAAAATTTAGAAAATAAAAAAAAAATTCAGAAAATGATTAAAAATAAAAAAAATAGAAAATTCATAAAAAAAAATTCTGAAAAATTGAAAAAAAATTCAAAATTTCCTCAAAGCCTCAAAAATTAGGAATTGGATTTTATTCAATCAATCCTATTTTGATTTTTTTTTTCCCTTTTGGATCTTTCTAAATCAATGATTTCCTTTTGGTGAATAGTTTCAAAAATTCTGAAAAATTACTCAAACTATCACAGGAAAAATGGGAAAAACGGTCCACCTTGATTGGCCAAACCATATTTTTGTCATTTTGGCCCCCAATTCTTCTTGCAATGATGATTTTATCATCATGGATAATTGTCTCTAAAAAATCCAAGAAACATTTATAAAATCTCAAAAATTGAAGAAATGGACACATTTAACACCTAATCCCATTGTGATGATTGAGGTTGTATTCCTTTCAAAAAAATGATTAATTTTACCCTTGAAGAAAATTGTCTTCCAAATGACGATTTTACCCATGATGGGCAAACCGCTGTCAAAATCGTCCTGAACCCATCCAACTCCACCAAAACACCCATTCTCTAAGCTAATAGGGCTATACTAAGGTGTCGCATTGATTTTTTCATGTGTTTATTCACACGTCATTGGATTCTTGATTTACGTACTTACTTTACTGATTGTGTTGATAGTTCCGATATTTTCCTTTACATGAACTCTAGATTTAGAGCTTACCTTCCTTTCAATATCTGCATTGAAATCTTAGTAGAAAAATCATCACTAAATACCGAAAGGTGGTTGAAAGAAATATGTTTTGTAAACTAAGTCCCCAACCCAGAATCTCTTGTTTCGTTTAAGTCATATAGCTTCTTCCACTGCCTACGAGATTCTAAATCTACCTTCTCCAAGATCAATGTCAAACTTGAAAAGTATGCACACCAATGCATAAGTCACTTGAATACTAAAGTTGAATTGATAACCATTGCAATTTGGTAGGGATTGGAAGAAGCCTGAGATGAGGCCTAATCTAGAGGCTCAACATCCATAGCTCGATCCATTGACCGATCATCTTTTGAGGAATTGGGTGAACATCCATGAACACAAGGGGGAGTTTTAGTTGGAGTTCTCCCCCCCCCCCCCCCCAAACAGAAAAAGAATTTGAATCAAGAGCAAGAGTAAGAGAGAGAGGGATTGGACGAGCAGAGTCACATCGCATCGCCATCGCCATCGCCATCGCCATCGCCATTCGCCATCGCCATCGCCACTGGCTCCGACAATTCAAGACCATTTCCTCATCTTTTATGTGCCTTTTTTTTTTTAGTTTTAATATGTGCTTACGTTCAATCATATGGATTTAAGACTCGTGCAGCGTTTTGGACCTTCGATCAACCGCTAGAATTATTTCTAAGCTAGAGAGCTTGCTCTTTTTATACATGATGCCAAATTAAATCGTCGTGATTGAAACCTTCTCGAATCTTGGTGGAGTTAGAGCTACTAGCCTCCAATTAGACGATCGCCGAGTGCTTAGAATGATCGGGGAAAGATTGGCTTAGACCCTGGATGGTTGTTGTGTATTTAAGGTCGACCTTTGAATGACTGAAAATGTGAAGTTCGAGCTCGCCGGAACTTGTAAATATGGCTCAATCCGTCGTCAACATTTGGGCGGTTTATTGACGTCAATTTGTCATTATTTTGGTTTAGGGATGTGTTCCATGCCAAATTAGTTTGATTAGTTGAAAAAAACTCTTGACGTTTTCCGGCATAGTCGCCGGATTTTTCATCGCAATGGTGATCGCTGGTGGTCAATGTTCATCTTCTTTGGCCAGGGATTGATTTGGTTAATTTTGTTGACCAGTAACCATCTGCATGTTGCCTACGAGGTGCACACGTGGTGTATACGTTTGCGCCGCCTAGATAAATATAAGATTTTAAAATAAAGAAAATAAAGAAAATAAATATAAAAAATTGAATAAAAAAAAAAAAAAAAATTGAATCCGACGGCTGTGAATTAGCTACATGGTGTTTTTTTTGGATTGTCAAATTGAAAATCAGCTTGAATTAAAAAAATTTTAAAAATTTTCAGAAATTCAATAGGCACACACATACATACAATTTTTGCAATGTGATGTCGTTTTTTTTAGGGCGAGGTGGACCCTTATGGTCTGGGGGGGGGGGGGCCAGTGCCCAAGAGGCACGGGCTGGGTTTGGCCCAATTTGTATAATATTTATTTTAATAATAA
>JAGVVM010008935.1:0-13096 GCA_019149425.1 Psidium friedrichsthalianum
AACCCACCACCACCCCCCCTCGGGCGGCAGCGAAAGGGCGAAGTATGGCCCCGGGCCGGAGTAACAGAAAAAAAGACCACCTCGCGTCCAGGCAGCCGCAGCCCCACCTCACAGTGTTCCCTGACTGCGACGCGACGCTTGAGAACGCCTCACACGGGCCATACATTCTACATATTTGCAACGTTTCTGAAGCGGCACAATGTCTCAGGACCATCAAACGGTTGTCACCGTGATGGTCCCTTGATAGCTACCATCGTTGTCACCACCAGATCGCTCCGTGGGGAGCATCCGCTTGTCAGCAATTCCTTAGAGGTTGCCGGTAACTTGTTCTATGCATTGATTAGAGAGATAGACACATTGGCTGCTGTGGGCGACGGGGGAGAGACCGCCGCGGTTATGAGTTACCGTCCCCGGCAAAGATCCCCCACAGTAGTCAACGTTGCCGAAGGTAGGGAGTGAGGTACCGTCAGTGTTAAAACCTGCGTCTCTCTCTCTCTTCTCTCTCTCTTCGTGTTAAATTTATTTTTGTTCTTCTATTATTTTATTGTTTAACCAAATAGCTTTTTCAACTTCTTACTTGGAAATAGATATAGGTCACAAACCTATTAAGACGTATTTTTAAGGTTTAAGCAGACTCATATACATAAAATGGCCTCACTATATTTTAGCTCTGATATACTGTCCACTCTAATGGAAGTAGGTTCTCATTGAAAAAGAAACATTGCAAATTGTCACAATGATGCCCTTTTGTTGTGAGAATTATGTGACATTTCTTACACGTACAAATGAGCGCTTGTTTGTTAGAGCTAAATTTGATAAAAGTATTATTTTCCTTTTTGTCAAAAGTTTGCAAATTATCAAAAAATTCAAAAATTATGAAAGAAAATATATAAATCAACGTGATGCATCAAGGGGTTCAATATTTTTATACCGTGAAGTTGTATAGCTTTATTATACAAAAGTTGGAGCGCCTTTAGTTATGTAACAAAGAAAGAGTATTGATTTTTATTAGGAGTGTGCAACTGGACTAGGTTTACCCGTATCCGGATTGGAAACACCCGAAAAATAGGACCGGGAATTAGTTCCTGTTCAAACCTTTTGATGTCGAGAACTGGTTCCCAATTTTTGAGACGATTGAAATCGGTCCACGTCCTGGTGCTAAGTAAATACAAGGACCCACCCAAACTGTTTATAAACGATTTTTAGATGTTGTCATTAAAAAAAATCCTAAGTGCACAAATTTCTTTGCTAATTAGATGCCAACCGTAATTAGCTTCTAGTCAGCCACAGATCGATTTTGGGCCCAGAACTGACTTGGCTGGGAATCGGCCTTGGTCAAAAACGAAAACGACCCATTGGATCGAGACGGCAGTTCCCAAATTCAGAAACCGGCCCAGGGGCATTGGGCTGGTTCTGGTTCTTCAAACCATGACTGGGACCGGAGCTGGTGGTATCGGACGTGGATTTAAAAAGAAAAACGTTGCCAAATTATTTAGAACTATGGGACCCCACCATTTAGAGCTCTATCCCTCTCACTCCTTCAAGTTTCACTTCTACCTTTTTAGCTGTAGACTCCCAATCTACCCTCCTTCCCCACTCTCTTACACTTTATTCCTCTTTCTTACTTTTCTATCTTCTCTCTCCTCCTTTTCTCTCTCTCCTCTCTCCTCTTCCTCAACGACCCTGTTCCATTTTCTTCTTCCTCTTCTTCATTTGGCTGACGCCACTGCCCGCTTCCTTTGTCCACCACCGTCCCCCAACCAAGCCCTCCACCTGTCACACCTCATTCAGCCACCGTTCGCCACGTGTGCCATGCCATCACCGCAAGCCTGCGCTAGACCTAGAGCTATTATAGAAATCGAAACCGAAACCAGTAGTTTCCATTTCCGATTTTGGCCCAGAATTGGCTCGGAATTGGAACTGCCACTTAAGGTTTCGATAATGATTCCAATAAATCATGAACCGGAACCGCCAGTTATGGAACCGTGGCCATGTCTGCTTGCCTCATATAGCATGCTTACCTAGGGAATAAGTAATCCTAAAATTCTTCCTTCCTCTTGGTGTTATGTGATCTGATGTCTAAACTCAATTTGGTTGGTCAAATATGCCAGAGTTGATGACTGAGTAATATGTATTTCTCTCTGTGTCAAATTTAATTGCACATTGTCAAAATCGTGGTTTATGAGGAAATTCTTTGTCCTCAATTTGCTCTATGCCCTTCTTTTTCCTCTCTCACTCCTCTTTTTATTGAGCTTCTACGAGTAAACTATGGAATCGTAAGATTCTATTTCATTCTTGCATACAGGAAAAAAGGATAGACCCTAGAACTGGACAAAAAAACAAGATTAGCTCCAAAATAGATTCCAGGATAAATAGGGTAGGGTCTCGATTCCAAAAATTGAGAACCGATTATAATAGGGTCAGGTTTAGGGTCTAGGTCTAGATCAACCCACCCGGCCCATGCTCACCCATAATTTTTATAGAGGTCTTATTCAAACGTCAAACCTATAATTGGCATGGTTGGTTTGGGTGTTAGGGTTCTAGTTCAAGAATAGTCATTTGCTCAAATCTCACTAGCTACGTGCAAACTATAATTTCAAGGCCACTTATATGAGTCAAAGGCGTTTACTTTACTAATTAATAGGATTGTAATGTGTTTTTGTGGACCTCCAAGTAGAAGGGTCTTGGCGCTTGTACCACTCACTTATAAAGAAATGTGAACATGATATTTTATCTAACTAAACATTTTGTTGTGTGAAGAAAGCGATCAAACAATAAAATAGACAGAGCAAGAAAATAAATTAAACACCATATTTATGTGGTTTGATCGTAGACACTTACATTCACGGGGAGAGTAGTAAGAATTTTACTATAGATTAAGCGATACAACGAAGATTACAAATCACACTATTTCGTCCCACAATTCTTCACGAAATAATCTCTTAATGTCACCAAGAAATTAATACATAAATCTTACGCCGAGATTTAATCTGCTTCAACACTTGAAATTTTTTATGTAATTTCACAAACAAAACCAACAAATTAAACCCTCTTAGGCACTCGACGATGAGACCGGGCTTCAATAATTCCTCTCGTTTGCTTGCTATATATATATATATATATATCTGTGTGCGCACGCGCCACTTAAATAAAAAAAACCACGAAAGAATCTTCTCTGCACATCAAGTATCCAATAAAGGACAAAGCAATATCAATTATAACATAATATATTTCCTTCATTGAATTCAACCGGAAGTTCACTTCGGGTAATTTCCTTTTTTTTACCTTATATTCTTGACCACTAATAGAGGAAATCTCCGACTTGGAATATATGAAACAGAGAATATGATTTCCATGGCACACTGCCGTATACATCAACTTATATTCAATTTATCTCGAGTCAAATTTCGAGCAGGGTCAAACTCGAGACATAATTTCAACACGATTCTAAATAAAGTGAAATAATTTATTTGGGAAAAAAAATTGATTGCATGAGGAACCAAATAAGTCGAGGACACTTACATTAGACATTATAGAGTGGACATCATAGAGTAAGAAGCACATGAGTTCATGCTGCCCTCAAATTATTCGCGATACAGAGCTTCTACAGAACACTTCATATGACCATGATATATCATCACTACAACATAATTCTCACTTTACGAGTGTGCGCACTCAATCTTCTGTGAATTTATAATTCTCATACCTGATTCTGCGGTCTTGAAGTTGAACTTGAGCACCAACGCTTAGGTCACAATAAGCCTGTATCATTACCTTGGCGTAGCGCATGCACGTGTCACAATCCGCATGAGTGAGCATTCCATGCTGCTCCGTGGCCATAGCTGGTTGGAGCAAAAAGTCCCTGGTTGTGTTCATAATAATTGAAGCCGGACTTCGATGTCTTGTCGACTATATCTTGAAGTAGATCATCGACCGCTTCATTGTATGGAAGGGTCCCACTCGTGTCTCCGTTGCAGATTTTGTATACCAATCTTTCATCTGGACCACTTTTTACAGTGTTGCATGACCAAAGTATTGCAACTAGTGTAATTGCAATTTTGTGGAGCGAAGCCATGTGCCACTCACCTCCTTTTCACATGACTACTCATCCTGGATTGCGCTCTTTTTTTTTTTTGATAACCGGGGTGTCCAGCCGTGTCGGCGAGCTTACGCTCAAACCGACGGCGACCGACTATCCCCGGGGAGGCACCGCAGGACCCCACCACCACGGAGCTCCGGGTAAGACACTGGCGCTCAGGATCGTGCTTTCCACGTGAGCCTATTCGCTCGAGTCGAGACTCGAACTTTCGACCTGCAGCCGTGTAATCACCCAACACTGGGCCACCAAGCTGGTGGGTTGGATTGCGCTCTTTATAAGGGCTATTTCCAAGAAAAAGTATGCTTCTCATAGGTTCTCCACTCTTTTATGTGGATTTTCTTCTCTAGAGTTTATGGACACTCAAGAATGTAAAAGACAATTAAGTTCTTTGCTCCGGCGGCAGTGTAGCATCTTTGTCCCAACAAATCAGGAAGTTGTCGTTGTCTTATTATCTATGAGAACATTTTTGCCGTCCCTCTGATCAATTTTACTTGGAGCCCTCGGACCTTTCCCTAATCAGCCTCTTCCAAAGATACACGTGTACTATTGACGCTTAGATCAAAGATATACTTGCGTTGGAGCTGAATCAAAAGTTGGTCGGGGAAGAGTTCGGACCTGAAAGTGGCCGTGTGGTGGTACGTGAGGGTGGAAGAGCTCCTGGGTGTGAGCCTTCTTCAATGTGTGTTTTCTATTCTCCTGGGTGGTATTGTCCTGCTATCTTTTCTTCAGCCATTGCTCAAGTCTTGGTCTTAACTTTTGTGTGCCAATCACCTTGTGAACGTATCTGTTCTTAATTTATAAAAAAAAAAAAATACTGCTTTCATCCCTCCATATCACCATACGTAATGGATGATGATAACGGATGTGAGGACGGATCATTCACGGGTGTAATGGTAGCCAATTGATTTTGTCTTTTTTCAAGCTTCCGTGGCAAATTCTCCTTGCACTTGACCGTTTGCCCATGGCCTGTGGAGACCCATGCTTCTCAAATTTCTTCAATTAATTTGCTGCAGACCAGCGACTCTCGTCGAAGTCGAAAACATTCGCCATCCACGAGGAGCTCGCCGATGGCCTTGAAGGCGCCGTCACCAACTTCATTGACGTCAAAGTCCTCGTTGGCGAGTACGTTGACGATGTAGTCAACGATTACTTGATATACATCCCGGGGCACAGCCCAATAATCCGTGAATGATCGAGCTCGACTTTTCAGACATCCTTCGCTGTCTAATTCAATATGCAAATGTAATTTAATTTTTGTTTAGGGTCTGGATCGATCCCTAATTTTTTTTGTAATAAATACCTAAATGGATCATCAAAATTTAGGTATCAATAATTACCCTTTTTGAAGGTGAGCTCATAGAGGTTGCATTAAAAGACAAAATGATGCCTAGATTTTGACCATGCAAGTGCAATGATGTCATTTTTGTCAAGATTGTCAGTCCCATTTTAGATGCAATGCGTCATGATACATGCTAATGAGATAAAATGACTTACCTAAGGTTGCATTCAAAGACAAGGTAATCTGAGGTAGTTGACAATGTACGTCCAAGACCCGAATCTTTCTTCAGTCGCCCAGCATAGCAAGGAGTTTTCTAAGAGAATGTGCTGCTTGGCCAGGACCCGAACCTTTCTTCGGTCACCTCATATATTCATGAAAGTCTCTCACCTCCTGGTAAAAAAAAGTTTTGAAATACAGTGTATTTATCTCGCTGGATGTAGAAGACACTCCCGGACTCGTGGTGGATGGGCTGAGAGGTGTGTCAAATATGTGTTCATAATTTTGTCCACCATGAGTTAGGGGTGATGATATCTCATTAGTTGAGATGAGTCTTGGCCAATGAGAGTAGGGAATAAATACTCACCTATGTATATCGGTGAGCTACTATATGGTATTTACGCATCATGAAATTACTGTATTCATTTATGTGCATTTGAGTGGTAAACTGAATATTAGATTATGGCTTCTATTTTTATTCATTGCATACATGAGCTAGTCATTTATTGATAATGCACGGCTTAATCTTAAAGGAACTTAAATAATAATGTAGAGTAGCGAATGCACTTTTTCGTACTGAAGTGAGTAAGTTGATCTTTTTATTACTGAAGTGAGCAAGTGACGAGGAAATTTTGATATGGTTGATTAATATTTGAAACCGCTTCTGTGAACATGTGGTGGAGCATGTGAATTCTTCACATGTTTGTGAATTAATGGAGAAAAGAACAATATAAGTGTCATAATTTTCTCACAATATTAACTTTAATGTCAAAACTTTTCGAATAATCACTTCAATATCAACCCGTTAAAAAACGATCACTTAAATGCCTTCTGTGACAAATTTCAGCAATTCATCTTACAAGGATTTTGCCACTATAGTTTTTATTCATGCGTGGCTTTTCTTATAAGAAAGAAGTCGAAAAGTTCGACGTGGCAACTGCACAAGTGCGTCTCTCTCCCAAAAGCACTATTCTCTATCATGACGTTAGTGCCAAGGCCCGTGTCACAGAGGAGAAGGGACCAGGAGACGAGAAGAAGCAAATAGAGGAGAGAGAGGGGGAAGGGCAGCTGATGTCCTCTTCTGAATGGCATGGTCCCGGCCACCTAAATACGTTAGGATAGAAAACCGGAAAAAGAGTTTGGTTTTACGTAAAAAAAAAAAGAGGTGTGAATCCGAAGAAGTTGGGGGCTGGGTTGGTCTTGTTCAGGAAGAGATGACAAATTACGTGCGGATGGTTTATTTTGGATAAATGGGTTGTCAAAATTTATGTATCAACGGATAAAGATTGAGATGGGCATACAAATTCAAGAATCAATTCTGATCTAAATGGGTCGCCAAATTTAGAACCTCTTTTTGTGTTAAATTTTTTTGTTCTTTTATTATTTTATGTTTTACCAATAGCTCCTTTTCAGCTTCTTACATGAAAATAGACATAGGTCACAACCTATTATGTCCTATTTTTAAAGTTAAGCTGATACTTGTTGGCCACCTGTAATGGAAGGAGTTCTCTCTGAAAAGAAACATCACAAATTATCATAATGACGTGGCTACGTGTTGCTGATAAATATTGTGACATTTCTTACATGTGCAAATTTCGTCAAAGTTTGTAATATTATCAAAATTTCAAAAATTACTAAATAAATTATATAAATCAACGTGTCAACATTTGTATACCGTTGAGTTTTATACCTTTATTATAACAAAAGCGGGAGAGGCTTTTAGTTTTGATACAGCAATGATTTTTACGGATGTTTTATTGAAACGTGAGACCTATAAAGGCACACTTGGTTGGGGTTTTAGGGTTCCAATTCATGAATAGTTTATCTGTTCTAATCTCCAACTACATGCAAACTATAAATTGGATCAGGGCAATTTAAATGGGTCAAAGGCCTAGATTTAACTAATTAATAGGCTTGTAATGTGTTTGTGGACCTCTACATAGAAGGGTCTTGGCGCTTTACTGCTGGCTTATAAAGAAAAGTGAAACATGATATTTTATCTAACTGATGGTTTTTAAATAGAGTGCAGTAGTTTATTTGGATAATATTGATTGCATGAGAAACCAAACGAGTCGAGAATCCTTATATTAGACATTATGGAGTGGACATCATAGAGTGAGAAGCCCAAGAGATCATGTAGCTCCTCAAATTATTCGTGATACGAAGCTTCTCAAAAGCACTTCATAGGACCATGATATCTTATTGCTGTTAGAATAATTAAATATTAAATTACGTCTTTCTCCAACAGCTCAAGCTTTTAGAATAGTTGGTAATGATCCCATAAAATCTCACATTATCAACTATATCTTGAAGTAGATTCTTGACTCACCTCATCGTACACGAGGGTCGAACCCTTGTTTCCGTTGCAGATTTGGTATGCCAATGTTTCATCTGGAATCACCTTTTATAATGTTGGATGACCAAAGGACTGCAATTAGTGTAGTTGCAATTTTATGGAGCGAAGCCTTGTGTCTCTCACCTCCTTTTCTTGTGACTACTCATCCTAAATTACTCTCTATATAAGGTCAATTTTCAAGAAACAGTATGCTTCTCATAGGTTTCTCCACTCTTTCATGCAGATTTTTTTTCTCTGGAATTTATCAACACTCAAGATTGTAAAAGACGATGATGTTCTTTGCTCTAGCAGTATTTTAGCATCTTTGTCAAATCAAATTAGGAAGTTCTCTTTGTCTTATTATATATGAGAATATTTTATGCCGTCGTTGTATCTTTTCCTAATCAGCCTCTTCCAAAGATATACTGTGCACTATTGAAGCTTAATTAGATTCGACAGTTAAAGAGAAAGTTAGATTTAATCAACCTTCTCCTCCATCTTGGGCCAGTACATTTGCACAACATATTATCATTAAATGATAGTCTTTCTACTTATGTATGAGAACATTTTATGCCGTCCCTCTGATCCAATTTTGTTTGGAGTCGTTGTACCGTTTCCTAATCAGCCTCTTCCAAAGATATACGTGTGCACTATTGAAGCTTATTTAGATTCGAAGTTAAAGACAAAGTTAGATATAATCAGCCTTCTCCTCCATCTTGGGCGAGTATATTTGCGCAATATAATATCATTAAATGATAGCAATTTTCAGGAAAGTAATAACCTCTTACGACTTTCCTCTTTTGGAAAAAAGGTCCTCTTGGGATTGACTAGAGCAAAGCTACGGAAAACTACGACAAAAAAAGTTTGAACTTATAACACTTGTGTGAATTCAGTTTTTATACTTTTTAATTGGCAAAATGACACCTCAACTATCAATATTTATGTACGGCGCTCACTTTAGTGCTAATATTTTTTTTTAGATCATTTAAGTGTCAAATTTTTTGAAAAATGATTATTTAAGTGCAACTCTAGTAAGGTCGCCGAAATTTCTTGTTATTGGCACTAAAGTAATTGTTTTTTTCTCCAATTTGGCACTAAATGGTCATTTTTTTAATCACTTAAGTGCCAAATTTTTTTGAAAAATGATTATTTAAGTATCAACTCTAGTAAGGTCGCCGGAATTTCTTGCCATTGTTGGTAAAGTGATCGTTTTTCTCCGACTTGGCATTTAAGTGATAAAAAAAATATTAGCACCAAAGTAAGCATCATACACAAATATTAGCACTTGAGGTGTCCTTAGATCCTTTTAATTTGGCAAATTTTTTGACAATTTGTCAATCTAGTCAATCCAATAAATTTTGGCCCCAAATCGCTGACATGGATTCCAACCATCCTATATGTCAGGATCGGCTTTGACGTGGACAACTTTAGAACTTTTAATTTTTTTAAAAACTTTATTAATTAATAAATTTTAAAAATTTTCCACGTTAGCATTGACTGTATAAATAGGATGCCTAGTGCTCGTGACAGCGATTATCCATGAAAATTGGCCAAAAAAGTTTAAAAATTTTTCAAAATGTTTAGGATTTTTTTTGGTTGAATCAAAATTTTTAGGATTTAATTGGCAAAAAAAATGACAAAATTGAAAGGTTTAGGCCGGAATCGATACAAATGCAATAGTTTTAGACATTCTTTGCAATTTCCCCACAACAACGTGTTCCTCCTTGACCTTTCCCTTGAAAAGTTTCTTACCATAGTCATTCAACTTCAAGCTCCATTTTCATTCAAATTCATTATTAGTTGATAGAAAAAAAAACACATGCATTTCTATATTTGGTGGGGAATAATTTTGCACAAGGGACCGAAATTATTGTCGGTGATAAGATCCCTTCGCTCATCGTTTGAATTCCTAAACAAAAAGTGTTGCTTAGCTTAGTCTTACATTCTCATCTTTTATTACATTCTCTGCATTAAAACATAGATACTCTACGTGGAAAGCACGATCCTGGGGGCCAGGTGTCTTACAAGGCATGCTCCGTTGTGGTGGGGTCCTAACGGTGCCTCACCTCGGGTTGATGCAGAATTGACAGAGAATTAACAGCCGTCGTGTTTGAGCGTATAGCTCGAAAACGGCATCTGCTAGAATGAGACTAGTGGCAATAGGTGTGGAAACCGCTTGCGGCCCGGCACTTGTGCATGTTTATGAATTGACAAAGCGTATTGTTATTGGCACCGATAAAAACCACCGGAGAATATCCTAACCTGCACACAGAAAATAGTGCAATGACACCATATCATTCACTGCAAATTAGTTACTCAATGGAGAGATGAATCCATCGTGTAATTTTGGATCATCACTGGTAATAATCATGTCATCTACGATGGATTATGAGGGATTCGCAATGCTGCAAAAAAAAAAAAAATGGATGGCAAAAGAAATGAGCTAAAGCAATCAAACCATGCTCTTGGTGCTTGCTTAACACCATACAAAGCTTCTCCAGTTTACAAAACATAAGGGGTGATTTTTGTCTTCAAAAGGGGCGATTATTACATAAACAGGTTTCGATAGAAAGAAGAAAAAACCATGTAAGAAGGCACTTGTAATATAACTGTGTAATGGGTGAACCTTTAATAGGTGTAATGGATGGACGGCTCTTGGAGGAATGTTATGCTACATACTTCGTTTGTACAACATTCACCAAAGTGTGTATTTTCTCATGGCGAGAAAACTCAACTTGTGATAGATACAGGCCAGAATTACAAAGTACCCAACTAACCTTGTGATCAAATTAGGGCACATTTTCCAACTGTATTCTCATGTCAAACACCTTTCTCGCATTTCTAAACCTTCGAAAATTCTCCAAACTTTTTACAATAGATTTAAGTTGGATCTCGCACCTGCACATGATTTACAAAACTGGCATTTTTATTTTCAAACTGTCCCTGCCCCCAAAAAAAAGAAATACGCATTCACACTCCCCACACACATCCGAGAGGCTTGCTTAGTGCTACACACCCACACCACGTCCTCTCCCTCTCCACTCATGCACCATTTTCTTGTCCCCTTGGCTCACCGCCATGGCCGCCGGTGCTGAGCACGGCAATAGATCTTGTGTGGCTCGTCAGTCGTCGCAGAAGCTCGCAGCCCACAAGCTCCAATAGCCTTGATCTGCCAAAAGCGCAAGCACATGCAGAGCTATGTTGACACCTAATTTTTGCGGACACATCAAGGCGAGTAAATCCTTAATTCACCAACTCTTAGATTGTTCAATATAGCCTGCAAGTTGCCGTATATTTGTTTGACATTTTTAATAATGGATTTTGTGGAAAATGGCTGGATTGCTGAGATTGAGTTGAGAAATGTGGTGTCAAGAGAGATAGAAGGTTCGGCTAATTTATCGGAGTGACGAATTGCTTTTGTTTGGTGGTATTATGTAAAAATTGATGGACGATTCGTTGTGTTGGACTTGGGTTTTAGCTTGGCTAAGACAGAGGAGTTCGGTTGGGGCTTGGCTTACATTGATTCAGTGGCATGTATGTGGTTATTGAGAGCTTAATCGATGTCCTTGAGGTAGAACAAGTGGAAATTGTTGAGAAATGTGAATTGGACGGTGAATCGGGAAGGGCCGAATGCCTTAGGGTCGGTCAAGGGTTTTAGGGCACATTGGATTATGGAATTGTCTTATGTCGTAACCACAGAAACGATTTGAACGAATTTAGTGGACAGACTGTCAAAATGGGGGGAGACGGAATGTGAGTGGTCGTGAGTGACGGAGTTAAGCCGTGTGCTATATAAGAGTAATATTCAATTTGTTGTGATTGCGAGTATGAGGCTTTGAATAATTTTTTATAAATATCTATTGTGTAAACGATGCATTGTAAATCGATTTGAAACACGTCTAAACACCATGAGGAGTGGCCATTGATGTGTTACATACTGAGAGTGTTGCATAGCACAGCATAAAACATACCATTGCACTCATTTGAGAAGTGAATTGTAAGAAAATGCCATCGACAAGTAATGTTGGTGAAGCCTGTGGAGCCAAGATTGAAATCGGGTTGCCTCCGCTGTCAGAGAGGTCCCCATGTTGTGTGCGTTCAGGGGAGCTCAGAGGGATATTTCCTAGGGATATGGTGCTCTACAATAGTCTCGTCCAACAAACCGAAAGTGACCCGCATGGGCCGGTTAGCAAAATCAGTAGAGCCATTAGTTTGGTGTGGACTTGAAATGCAATGATCGATGAAATTTTCATGCATATGGCATAAAGTCATGCATCTCGTTCAATATATAACCAAGTGCACAATTCTTATCGAATCTCATCAATCCTATTGTGACACTGAGCGTATGTTAGCTATGATTTGATATGTCTAATTAGTAGCATGCATTGATCGCCAGCAACACATATGGTAACTTGGAATGCAACAGACCTCACTAAGATTTGGAAGGGAGCATGCAGATCTGGAGGTTGTGGATGTCCAGTGATTAAGAAGCTTTGGTTACTATATGGATAGATGTAGAAGTGGGTTCGGGTCGGATTCCCTGTCATTTTGTTTCTCTTTTGTAAGAACCTACGATAGAAGTCTGGGGACCACTTCCTCTTTTGAAGGATAAGACGACAGCGGCCGGCTGTCTTATATGCTGTGGAGTAGTATGCACGGGTGATGGAAGGCCCAAGCTCGCGTCTTTGGTGGTCGTAGTGGTATGGTGGTGCCTAAGTCTGAATTAATCCCAACCTCCTAGAAGTTTGCTGCCATCTAGTTTTTGTTTTGTTTTTTTTGTGGTGCACTTGTTTGTAATGGGTGATAGAGAACCCTATCCTGGCCATACCCTTGATTGCCGACATACCTGGTTATCGTTTTTGGATGGCCTAAGGTTATGCATTATATTGTTTACGTATGCACCATGGCTTAATGAGTAATCTAAGAGTAACAGATCCGCCATACTAGGAACATGTAACGCTTGGGACGTTATAGATCCAATTTCTCAGTCCCGAGCGAATAACAAAAGGACGATGAATGGAATGGGATACAGGATTCTTCCACCGGAGACTGTAAATCCACCCAGGACAATTGATAAACTGGGGCCGGAAACGGGTGTGCTTTGGCTCTGTTTTTGCTAGTCTAGCTCTTTTTTTTTTTTTTCCTTTTGGTAGGATGAGCTTCGAGC
>JAGVVM010008936.1:0-17125 GCA_019149425.1 Psidium friedrichsthalianum
GGCTGGGAAAACAAGCTTAGATCGATGGATGAGGTTAGGTCGCTTATGAGTCTACGTGCATTAATTTTAAATGGTAAGTTATATTAGAAAACTTTTTGGCCACAAAAGGCCGAATAATCGTACCTATTCAAATTCTCCTTTCTTTGTTTTACAGACAATGAGATTGTTTCCATATGCACACTTGACCAATTGAAAGAACTGAACACTCTCGGTATGACATCTATCATCAGCATGTCAAATTCTTAATGAAGTTGAAGTCACTTAATGAAATTGGCAAGTCCTTAATGAAGTTGGCAAGTCCTTAATGAAGTTGAAGTCACTTACAAAGGTACACATTTGATTGACATAATTAGTGGAACATATTTTACCTAAATGTATCCATTTCCTGTACTCTCTCTCTTTTGGTTATCAGCTCTCTCTCTCACATTGTCAACTCCAAGCTATTGATAAATCACTCAAGTCCTGCATCGAACTGAAAGAACTTAGACTTGCTCACAATCAGATTACGGTATGGTTACTTTTATGGTTCGCTTATTTGAATTGAGGCCATCAATAAAATTTAGCTGATTGCTTTAATAGACTTGTTATTATCAGCGAGTCGTCTTTGCACTATATGTTTCTCTCCCAAGTCCAGTGGACCCTTGTGCTCCTAACTTGTTCTCCTCTCTTCTTCTGTCGCGGTTGAAGCTCAGGCTCTACCAAGTGAACTTGCTCAGAATGTTAATCTTCAGAACTTGGATTTGGGAAATAACTTGATCAAGAGCTGGTCACATGTGAAGGTGAGGGGTTTCTGGCTGCATTTTCACTGTTCTTGGGACAAAACTACGTGCATCTCTTCTAATGCTAGAAACTGCAGGTGCTGAAATCGCATGTTAACCTTAGAAACCTCAATTTACTTGGAAATCCTATTGCCAAGAATGAGAAATCGACAAACAAGGTCACTACCTAATTGTGAAATTCCCCTTCTCTTCATGTATGTCCAGTCTTTTCCTATTGCCAAGAATGAGAACCGCCGTCACTGTTGCGGTTCCCCACACGCCGCGGAACCGCACCTTCATCCTCACGCTATAACAATCATCCTTGCTTTGACCGTGGGAGGATTGTAAGTTCTCTAATTGGACTTCTTTTCGAGCTATTGTTGACAGATAACGCACAAAAAGATGAAACTTTTCTCCTGTGCGTGTTTGATGCAATTTAGCCTGCTTGTTCGCTTTAGATTCTTGTTTTTACGTGTCGATCAGGTTAAAAGTTTGTAATTTTTGGTAGGGCTCTGAGACACCTCACAAAATCAAAAGGAAGGGATTCGGAGTCAACCTCGAGATCGGAGGATGCGTCTGGAGAAGAAAACGAAGCATTGAGGAGGGACTTCGAGTCTACCTCGAGGATGGATTGCACGTGTATTGCTTGGACCGGTGTGATCATGTCAAATTTTCAGTCACTGTTTGTAAAAGCTGCGGTTCTTTCAAAAGGCAGGATTGTTGTACATAGAACATGCTGTGCATGAGATTAGATGAATGAATGACTAAATCAGGGCATTTGTGCTTCTGCTTTCGGAGATGTTTTCTGTCCCTCTTTTTGATGCTTTTGGGGGAGAATGAGTCATATTCGGTGTGAATTGATTAGAGGAAGATCTCCAGCTCAAATTTGCTATACCCAACTGCATTTTGAGATCAAAATATTTGTTCCATTCTGAAACATGGTAATGGAAATAGGAAAAATTAACCAATTAATCCTGAATCTATTGTTAGGGATGTCAGCAGTTCGGGTCTTAAGTTTCCTCTTCTTCCTTTTCTGAAACTGATGTTGCATAAAGAGGAATTGATTAGATGCAGCGAGCTGACGACCGAGGAGACCTCTAACGCAGAAAGCGAAGCTTCTAGACATAATTGAGCTTTGTTCTTCCACTCTACAACTCCCTTCCAAGTACTACTCTACTCACTGTCAATTGTGAAAGTAATTAATGGTCACGAACGCATATTAAAACTCAGAAACTTGGGCAAATTGTAGAAAGGTTGAAATTTTAAAACTTGACAAGAATTTACCTTCACTCAAAGAGGTATTAACAACGACATATCTCATCATTTTGAGACCATTTCCACGAATCTGGGTGTGTAAAGAGATGAGATAAGAAAGTTAGAAGCCATAACGCTTGGATTGTTTACTCACTGATCTCAAGGCATTCACTCTTCAAGGGTGTCGAAAAATAGCACAGGCAATGTAGCAAGACTAAAAAATACATGAAAATCGATCCCAAAACTAGAAATAGATAAAGCTGTCTTCACATTAAGTCTTCGACTAACTTTAGCAAAATTTACATAGCAACAATTAAAACCAAATTGGCTTCAACGAGTTTGAAACTAAGCTCAAACCCTGAATCCCCTGTTGTTCCTCTTGCCTATAACCCTCTCAAACTTTCTTCCCTTCGAGCGAAGGGAAATCAGGTGCAGGACCAAAGTATTTCACTGCTTCTTCGGCATTCTTAGGACCTCTAAGAAGAATATGCAAAAGTAACAACTTCCAATTAGTAACAGCACATAACCTTTTCCCTGAAATAGAAATTAGTGTTCAACTGCAACAGAGAATGTTTTGCAAAAGGGAACAGGCAAGAAAGAGGGCATACCCGGCACCTAAGTTCTCATATGAAATTTCTAGTCAGTATGATCAATTTAAGTTGATCACTACTATAAAGACAAACCTAATATTGTGATGATTAACCAGATATGAACTACTAATATCTCACAGTTCTATAAGCTAACCTTGTGAACGGCAAGAACTTGCATGAAAACATCAACCTCTTCCCTGACATTCAGCTTCTCAAGAGGTCCTTTAATGCACACATCGCACCCACAATGATAGGTACTCCATAATCTTGGAAAGAAATCACTTTATATCATAGAAGGGAGCTCAAAACTTCAATTGATCTGCCCTAATCTCAATAAAATGTCTAACAAACGGCAACACACTTGACCAACACCTGAATTCAATGACATGGATCTGCTCCAACCACCTCAGACCAATTAACAGCTTCATACCCCAAGAACTGAAGGTGTCAACATGACAACGCAGACAGCATGACAGATGTGACAATAGGCAACCTGATAGATGCTATATCTGGTATTTGGCTAATTTTTCCTCCTCAGAGGGCTCCAGTGCAGATAAGAATTGCTCCCGCGGTCCATCTCCTAGCATCTGTAGTCACATATATGTCATATATACCTAGTAATTATTTGTTCAACATCTAATGATCATAGGTACAAAAAGGAAATGTATTAACAATTGTCAAAAAAAACTGCAAATGATCAGGGGGAAGTATCAAAGAATTTTGACCAGAAAGGCAGAAAACTCATATCTCAAACTCTTGCATGAGCTTTGAATGAGACTCGGAGAAAGGGGAAGAGAGAGGAGAACCTGTTTATAACCATGCAACACCTGGCAAACTTCGTCATGTAGATCCTGACTCCTTATGACCTAAAATCAGATGAGGACTCAGAGCTAAGAAAATTAGAAATCATCTAGATTCTTGAATTTGTGTTGGTCCAGAAAATCTTACATTCCAACTTGCAATAGATTTGCACACATAGACAAGTGAACTCAAGGCCCCAGCTGGATTGGCCCGAACCTGCAAGAACATCCATTTTGCAAGAGACAAGCTTATGATGGCTATGGAGAAGTAATATAGAGAAATACATGAGAATACAGAAGCATTACAGAGAAATATTAAGGGATTATACTTACAATAGCACAGAGACCACGGAAAGCATCTTCTTTCTCAATGTCATCACGAATCCTAATCAATATTCCCACATAGATTTTGGTTATCGGACAGAGATAAGAGGATCAAAGAATATTTCTTAAAATCATCTGGAAATTTGTTAGCATCTGCAACCTCAAGAGTGAAAATTCACTAATGCTTTTAATGATATGCAATCACAAGCTGGTACAATAGTGGACGCTTGTGCTAATTGCCTGTAACTCATTAAGATCAAATCAACCATCTCAGGGGCTCATTAAGTTCAAATCACAGGTTCCTTAAAAGTATGACTTTGATATATAATTAGAAAGCCTCATTTCCCATTCCTGTTGCATTCTTTAACACGCTCAATTTCCAGACTACACATGATGACGACAGCAATAAGGTCAATCAACATGTATTGACCAACACTTTGAGCACATATTACCTTGTCAAAATTATCTTAATTACATTGCTCCCAGAAATGTGCTTTTCAAGTTAGCATTTAAATGACTAAGCTTTGTGACATCCATACACTTCGGATTCAAAGGAGATGATGTTCATGAAATACTGTACACTGTATACTGCATGTCTACTTTCACTAAAATAAGGAGGCTCTTGTGCCATGGCCAATTGTAGAGATCTCGTGCCTAGCTGGCCACAATTTTTTCGAGTGGATGATAAGCTTACATGGACAGAGCAATACACCACTGTTGAATGAAATGCTTCATGTGCGGCGATACTATCTCTGGACAGACCCAAGCAAGCCTCCCAAGAGTAATTGCACCATTCTCAATGAGTGACCTATGAAGGCTCTGCAAAACATCAATGCAAGTTAGGATGAAGTGTGGTCAAAAGAGAAAAGTTCAGATGACAAAGAAGTGAATTCCAAACAGACTCAGATAAATATAGAATATACCTCTGCAGGTTGAAGGATTGGCACAATACACGAGATGACGTTCATCACAATTGGAGAAATTTCTTGACGAACCTGACAATGGGATGCACAAAGCTATTACCAAAACTCAAAATACATAATGACATACAAATTGTTATAGTTTACTTCCAATATGCAGAATCAACCAAAACTCCCCAATCACCACAATGTACAGCAGTCCATGTTCTTAGCATTGCTAACTCCCCAATCACTAGACACATATCCATACTTGTGGGTTCAAGATGCACAATACAACTTCATCGCAGAAAATATAAGCTGTCTCAACCATATGACATGTAGAAGGTTTGCAAAAGCCCAAACCTTGTGAAATGCAGATTCCAAAATGGCAATCTATGCTTCAGGAGGAGCTACAACAAATGATCCACCAACTCCACAAGGCAAAAAAATCTGAAGCATCTCACAAGTACCCGACATACATTGGAAAAATTGGTAGATGCGTTAGAGAGAACAACTCACCTTGTCCTCTGTAGCTTGCCGACTTGCTCCCTTGTGGAGTTGCTCCCCTTGCTGCGACGCAAGCAAGAAATCAAGGGGACGGTCACTGGGGAGGTCGACGGCGGTTCCGCGGAGGCTAGTGTCGAAGGGGCCAGTCACCGGGAAGGTCGACGGCGATTTCGCAAAAGGCTGCGTTGAAGGGGATGGTCACCGGAGCGAATGGAGGAGGAGGATGTCAACAGGGACATTTGAGAGAAGGTCCGAATCGTTGAGGAAATTCTCCCCTTGATGCGACGCGAGCGAGAAATCGAAGGGGACGGTCACTGGGGAAGGTCGATGGTGGTTTCGCGGAGGCTGGCGTCGAAGGGGATGCGAATGGAGGAGGAGAAAATGGAGCTGTTCTCCGGTGAGGAGGAGGGTGCGGTTCCGCGGCGTGTGGAGAACCGCAAAGGCGACGGCGGTTCGGGGGAGGCTACCGTCGAAGGGGATGCGAAATGGAGCTGCTCTCCGGAGAGGAGGAGGAAATTTGGGTTTTTCCCCTCCTGACATACAAACATGAGGAGAGAGATATGAGGAGAGAGAAGAAATTTGGGTTTTTGTCCATCCCGCCCCAAATTTGAGCTGCATTTTCCTCCGGATGACGTGGCGCGATCCTGACCATTGCCCAAAAATGGACGGGCCGGATATGCTTCTATGTCACCCCTGCCATAGAGCCTCTATGGCAGGGGATCCGGACCGTGTTTTTGCCATTGCAGTGTCTATAATATTGATATTTTAGGATATCAATGCGAATAGGCAGTATGGGCTTTGCACATAATTAATGTGGACCTTTCTTTTTCTTTTTAATGTGGACTTCAAGTTTCTGCTTTAATGACCAGAGCTACTAACTGTTATTGTCAAAAGTGAGTTTCTTATCTAAAGATAAATGAGTATGATTTTGCTTTAATGACCAGAGACCTTGAGTATGGATCGGTCGAGGCGTCATTCAAGGTTCAGTCTTGTTCTAAGGAGGAATTCTGATGGTGAGATTGATTTCACAGCTGATAGCCCTCTTTTCACCTTGATTTTGCAGGTTAGTCACGATGAGGTTCTAATATCTGGAAGCGCAGACAAGCCCTGAGGGTTTATAGGATCATGAGAAGATTCTTCAGTGCTGTTCAAGTCAGGCAAGTTTAGTCCTCGTCAATCAGCAGGGGTGGTTTAACGGGGTCACATTACCTAACAAATACAAATGAGGATTGGCTGGCTACAGAGAGAAGGCGAAAAAGGACGAAGAGAAGGATGCTGCTGACATACAGGACGTACTCACATTACTCGGCCCTTCTTTGTCAATTAATTAATTCAGGCTCGTGGAAGGATGAGTCTCAGTTTTGACACTGAGCTGCAGTATCATTGCCAATAGCTTCAGAGGCAGCTAAGGTTTCTTGTGTGGCACTGTTTAGGGGAATTATAGGTGAATTTTCCGTGGTCAGCAAAAATTTGTACTTTTAGCTAGTACAGGATTGCTTTTAGTAACTATGGTGTATGCCTAGTCTTGCCGGAAAAATTTCTATGATGAAATTCTTTGTAAGTACCTGAATCCATTGGATAATTCCTTTAAACAGCGACGTCAATCAATGTTCAGATACGAAGCTTTCATTCTTCCATAACAATACTGTACAGATGGAAGCTGGACGGACAACAGAGGTTTTGAATATGCGAACGTAACAGCTAAATTCTGAATGTACCCTGCACATCACAAAACCCATTTACAGAACTATTGCCTGGTCAAAGACTAAACCCATTCATAGCCGTAGCTACTCTTTGGATGTTACTTTGAGGATTCTGGGTTTGCTATGAGATACTTTATTCTGAGAATGTCATCACTAAACAACATCCATGACCCGTCCCCTAGAAGTCTGGTTGGGTTGTGTTTTCATGATACCTGACCCGACTCGAAACACTCTAGACATAACCCAAACAATTGGGTCGGTTGGCACGGGTCGTGTTTCGTGTTTGTCATGTGTATAGATACAAAAAAACAAAATTTGGCTGCGGACAAACACTGGCCCAGGAAAATCTATCTCCAGCTAGATCATCACTAATGTCGTTAGGTTTCCGGCCAAACGAATGCCATGGATTAGTTCTTCCTGAGCGACGATGACGGATTTTTGGATGCACGATTTAGGCTAAAGTTTATCATTGCATCTCATTTTCATTCCAAATCCTGCGTAACTTCTTTTAACTCTGAAAGTTCAAATATTCCTAAAGTTATCATCTCATACCTTTTTCAAAAACGTGCATAAATCCTTTCGGGTGATGTGAAACATAAATTTGGTCTTTCTGATACAAATAAAAAAAAAAGATAAAAAAACGCATTTGGCAGACTAATAAGTTCACACGTATTCGTGTGAAAATTGAACGATAGAGGAATGTGCATTACCTTCCTTGGTGTATAGCATCAACTTAATCCTCTCTCGGTTTCCTTTATATGTCGTTTAGTCGAATGATTTTCAGCAAACCATTATCCATTTGTCCCTGCTTCCTTTCTTTTTTTAGAAAAAACAATGAAGAAAAATTAATTTTTTCAACAGTTTGAGGAAAAATTAGTGAAGAAAATTATATAAGATACGACTAGTTGTCTAGTAAAAATCAAATTAAATAAACAGAAACATTCACAAGCGACAAAATTGTCTAAACATGCATTCATAGTATACCTTAATCCTTTTTTTTCCTAAATGATAAATCACCAAATTTTGTAAGAGGATGTAATTTCTTTTCCTTTTTTAAAACATGCAAAAGAGAACTCAATCGTTATCTTCGCCATCTTCAAACTAATCATCAAGCTGGGGGCAGTTCGCGCTATGACAATCAATTGGGTCGGATTCAAGCAGTACTTTGAAATTGAATAATGAATAATTCGAAGTGTACAGCATCACAATCTGGTGTGGGACTGAAACATATTTTACCAAATGGTGGGTTTTCAGTATGAGAGTACCTGAGATAATAGAAAAGAAATAGCCCCTCAAGATAGCAACCCATACAATAATATCAATTATACAATAAACAATCATTCTTGCATCATGAGCTATCATCAAGATCATGCAACTTGGCATTAGACTAATACTAAATTGATGGAAGGGGACAAAAACTTGTCAAAGTGGGGTATGATCAGGAGGAAAACAGCCTCACAGGCAAGGAAAAAGAAATTGCAAGAATCTGCATAAAATGATGTAATCTGTCCTTATCTGCCAAGGATGATGTGCAGCAATAAATTTAATTTGGGGGAAGATAATGGGCATAAGTTTAGTCATCCTGTCATCATTATGAGCACCACTTTGCAAACAAGAAAACCTTTTTGGACCAAAGCACCAGATTAGCAAATCTCCTAAATTACCACTTACAAGAAAAATTATGAGAGAAAATAGAAAATGAAAACAAAGAAGATTGCTGAGAGAAGCAGCAGCAGCAGCAGCAGAAGGAGCCAGCCAAGATATCAAGAAACCCAACTTCAACCCATTTTATACATAGAAGTTCAGTCTCTATCTGCCTCTAAGATTTATGTTACGAATGATGAATACATCCCTGTGAAGCTGGTTTTCTTCAAGACTTTCTTTTGAAGCAAAGTGATGATAATTGCTTATCAAGAAAAGCCATATTCATCTGGTTCTGATCTTCCATTCCTCTTCCAAGAGAATCTCCTGGTACCGGCACTCTCCACTGCAGAAAGCTTTCTCTCCCCTAAAGATGGTGAAATGCAACTTTGTGCGATTCAAAGCTAAACAAATTCAGAGATAAATGGTGCAAACAAATTGATGTGCCATTTATGGTTCGTTGAATCACTCTATACAAATAATTGCGACCAGAGTGTGCTGATAGATTGTTTGTAAAACAAACAAAGAGTTGCCTTATCCACCAGCGAAAAGATACGAGTGTGTGGACCAATATATAAATGGAAGCTTATAAACTTACGATTGAAGACTATTGGCATGGGAGCATCGCTCATGTCAGGCATTCGACTCTGCAGTGATGTTTCATAAGTTCAATGTTTCGAAGGACAATGAGCCTGTCAATCAAAAGAAGTTCTCTTTCAGGCAAAAGAGAGCGAGCTATCAACGAAGAAACTGAAAATTATTGCAAAGCGGGCTGTTTTGGGAAGTAATTTTTCTAGAATGGGCGGCGAATGTGGCATTAGTTAAGAAATCAAATGGAAAGTGGCGTATATGGGCGTAGACTTCACCAATTTGAACAGAATGTGCGCAAAGGACAGCTTCCCGTTGCCAAGAATTGATTAATTGGTGGATTCGACTGCAGGGAATGAACTACTATCATTTATGGACACTTCATGCGAGATATAACCAAATCCTGGGGCATTCTGCCGACGAAGAAAGGACGTCCGCTGTTAAAGATCAGGGGCTATTCTATTACAGGGGTGAAGTTTTTCAGGAAAAAAATGTGTATGGATACGTGGTTGAGTCTTCTTTTTGGAAAACCATTTATTTGGGAAAGGGGAGACCTTCGATACGCTAAGGCAGTCCGACATGAGCTAAATCCATCAAATGTCTTTAGAGTCTCGTCAGGGGAAAATTCTCAGGAGTCTAACCCGAAAAGGTGCAGGCAATACTAGATATACCAGCTCCACGAACTGTGAAGGAAATGCTGAAATGGACAAGGCAAGTCGCTGCTTTGTTGAAATCGGTGAACAAATGTATGTCTATCTTCATATTGTCGAGAGGTGGTGCTTCATTTCAGTGGGAGAGAGGAGCGAAAAAGCATTTGGTGAATTGAGGTTCGATTTAACGGGAGTCCTTGCGCTCAGAAAAATCCAATCGCACTTCCAAGCCAGCCGAATTGAGGCGTTAACGGATCAACCCCTACGTGCTTTATTGTCAAGGAGGCTTCTTAGGTGGGCAATAGAGCTCCGTCGGTTTGGCATTCACTTTCTCCCTGGAATCGCCATAAAAGGCCAAGCACTCGGTGACTCCATTGTCGAGTGCCTAAGATCAAGTGCCTTCCAAAGTAGATGATACATGCGAACGGGTTGCGCGATCGATCAGGGAATGGGGTTAGCGGGGCCAATAACTCCCGACGGTAGTATCCTCGAGTATGTGATATGCTTAGCATTTCATACTCATGACTAGAGGTGTCAAATGGGTGAGTCGGGTCTGGTCAATTATGGTCCAATCCATTTCGACCCGTTTAACACGTTTTGATACATTTTCATGCAGTATAAATCTAATGACCCATACTGATTGGACCGGCACTACTTAAATACTTTTGCATTTAATCAAATCGTGCAATATTTATTTGTTATAATTTGTTAACAAAATAATATTACTAAAACACTTTCAGACAATACAAATCTAGTGATTTTTTAAAAAAAATTTCATAAAAAAATTATTTTTAATTTTTAAAGAAAAATATTATTTTTTTATTTTTTATGGCTACCGGCAGACCGCGACAGTTCGCACGGTGGACGAAGGACGGCAGTCGGTGACGGGTCGTTGGTGGCGGGGCGGTGGCGTTCCACCTCTTGAATGGTTTTAACATTTTTTAATTTTATTTTTTTTTCTTTTGCTATAAATATTTAAAAATATAAACTAATATACTTAATGCCATTGACCTAAGCCATTGGATTGAAAATGGGTTCAACCATGTGACCCATTTTGATCCATCTAATTCAACTTTAACTTTGGATCCATTTCACTTGGCCCTTTATAAACTCGCAACCCATGTACAATCCATGCTCTACTCATGACATTGTAGAGTATGAAACGGTAATAGTTGGGTTGTGAACGGCCGGGGATGTCAGGCTAAACAAGTGGCTTTGCATAGTGACTACTGACTCCCAGTTAGTGACGCACCAACTTTAGTAATATGTACAAGAAACTAGAAGTAATCAAATACTAGTAGAAGCTAAACATAAGCAATGAGCATCCCAGATTGCCGAACCAAAAGTCAATATCCAAGCCTCCTTGTGATCCAAATTAGTACCAGAGGTTTGGGTTACGTACAGATTTAGACTTTTAAGTTTGAGGCATATGTGCGATTTGGTCCGTAGCTTTATTTCGTCCAATCGAGTCCCTAATTTTCTGGATTTGTGAAATTTGGCCCTCTAAATTTTATTTTGCCCAGTCAAATCCTCTAACTTCCTCAATCTGTGTATCAAACCCTTCAATCAATTTCTCTCACTGAACTGTCAAATTGATTAATGACATGGTGACAGAAAATGACAGAAGTGCTGATTTGGCACAAATGAGCAAAAAAGAAACGAGAAAAATACTCGAAAAAAAAAATCTTAATTTGGCAGTATTAGTTACGGTAGGTAAACAAAGCATTTGATTGCAAAAATCAAGAAAGTTAGGCTGCGTATGGTAACGATTCTAATCCCAAAAACTGATTCTGATTAAAATGACTTTTTCAGATTCTGTTCATAGATGAGTTTTTGATAATCAAAATGTGTTTAATAACTGCACAAAATTTTTGTTCCTAGAATAGAAACACGTTTGGTAACTATATAATTTTTGATTCTGTTCTCAAATTTTCTCATTTAAGTCAATAATTACATAGTTACTTTTTGTTCTAGGAAATGAAATCTCATTCTTATTTCATGAAAAACTTAAGAATAAACATTTTCCTCACTCATGACCCAACAAAAAATATTGATGTTGTATTCACGCTAGTTATTTTTGTCTTTTTCCAAAATTTTCTAAACTAGATTAAGTTTAAAGTATATAAATCTAGGCAAATCACAAGCAATAAAATCATGTGCACAATTAAAGACCATGGCATTGATAAATTGCATCATAAAATCTGAACAAAGCCCTAAAGGCTTAGAGAATGTGATTCGGGTTTAATTTCAAAAGTGTTTATGAGTTTCCTAAAAAAGAACAAAATTTATGAAATCTAGAGAATCTAGATCCAAATTTATGAAAAAAAGGTCAAACTAGTCTAATCTAAGCTTCTTCTATTTTTAGGATTTTGTGAAATTTTTCTAATTTTTGAGAATTTTTTCTATTTTATTATTATTTTATTTAAATGAGACCTTATTCTATTTAAGTTGAGAGGAAAGTGACAAGAGAATTGAAAAAAGAAAAGTAAGAGATGTGATATTTCATTCTGTTTTGTGATTCTTAAAAGTGATTCTTTTTTCAGAACTAACTTTTTTTTTTTTTGTTTTTGCTACAAAACTGTTTCCGAAAACAGAATCAAAATCAGAGTCGTTTACGTTATCAATAAGATTCTGATCTTTTTTTGTTTTAGAGAACAAAATCACAAAATCAGAATAGTTACCATATGCAGCTTTAGAGTACTTGTTTGCACAATATGGAACTTGGAAGACCAAATCGCCTAAATCCAGAAACTTACGGAAAGATTGCATAAAATAAAAACCAAAGGACTAAATTGCATAAACTCTAAAACTTAAAGGACAACAACTGTACTTAATCCGAAACTTCTCAATAAGGATGATGGGCTTGGACAAGAGTGGGAGACAAGTTCAGGAAAGAAGAGCTTTGAGAGAGAGAGAGAGAGAGAGAGAGATTACAACTTATAGAGTTAAACCAAATATAAATGTATAATGAAGTATCTGATGGACGTTAATGCTTCTTCTTTTTTCTTTTTCTTTTTTAATAATGTATGTAGAAGTAGTTTATATGGACAAAAGTAGTTACTAATGTGACTCTCTCTCTCTCTCTTCCTTAGATGATTTTTCTTTTTCATTTAATTTTTTTTTGTCCTTCTCTTTTTATTCTTTATATTTTGTTACTTTTCATATTAGGCCATTCTTTCATGTGATGCCATATGAGTAGCATGTCAGTGTCACATATTCTTAAAAAAATACATGACACGTGAGCAAAATTGGTTGAATGGTCGCGGAAAGATTAAAGTGCATCGGAACCAAAATGTTTAAGACTTTATTGATTTTTTTTCAAAAATGTAGGACTTGATTGCATGTTAAGAGAAACTTTTAGGACTTTTAGTGTGATTTTCCTTTTCTAATAATCGTCATTTCTTATAAGAAAAAATAGAACTCACGATGGGTGAAATGCAATATTGCCATTAAAATTAAAAAATCAACCTTCTTACCTATATTTTTATTATGAACTGCTTGTACTTGCGTAGAGAAACAAAAGAAGCTGTAACATCAATCACATACTTAAATTTACATATACACTTGGTCTAATTGATATATAGATTCTACTATGAACACCCATAAATTAACCGGATGGGACCGATAAGCTAAACCCAAACATAACTATGACTTGAATCGGCTTTGTCGACTGGATTGAATTAGGCCAAGGCTCGATTATTTCATTCTCTTCTTCTTATTCTTCTTTTTTCATTTGTTATTTTGTTTATGTATCTTTTTTTTTATTTGTTCTTTTTACTATTACTTTCTTTTTGGTCGAATTCTTTTATACTATTACTTATCCATTTACAAAAATGTAATGCTTGAGTTGTCGGGAAAATGACGTGTCAATGAGACAAATACAAGGAACCGGCAAAGCTAACGGTAATCCACTTGTGAAGTTGCATGTCATTCAACTAAAAACGACTGGCTCGTGTGAATCACAAGTTTACCGATAGATGCACGGCCCGGAGAAGGAGCGACTGAGCGAAGTAAGCATCGGCATGGTTGAGGTCACGCGAACGATGAAGTCTGCAACGGTTTGGATTCTCTCTCTGTCTTTCTCTCTCAACTAACCGCATGTCAGTGCCCTCATTGATGCCTCCTCAGTCAATGCAGGTACCTGCTCGATGAAATGTTGCTGAGACGCGGTGTGAAATAGTTCTTTCCAATTATCTAGTCTTGAGGAAAACTGACATATTTTCAAATGATATTGATGGTCCTTTTCTGTTTCCCCCCTTTTAATCTATTAGGCAGAGAGTCGCAACAGCCTCCGACTGCCTTCGCACTTACCATCGACTTCATATTTTACCCCGAAGGTAATAAAAATTCACCATCTTATCAAATCGATTGAATCTGTCTCGGTGTTGTGTTGATCTTGAAATCACTTGAGCCGGTTGGATTGTTCTGCCCTCTGGGAACGAGATCTTCTTCTCTGGCTCTTATGCTCCTCTCTGCTGCTTTGACCTTCATGGCCGAATCTGTTCCTCTAGTCATCAACATAGCAATGATCCTTCGACGCGATTTTGGCTCCCGATGCTCGAGGAGATGCCGGGGAGGCGTATTTTTCTGAAAGTGACATCTTGGAGCCTCAATTATGATTCACAGCCAGTTCTCTTCCTTCTTTAATTAAGCAAGTTGACTAAGATTGGTGGCCAACTTTGATTTTTCTTCTTGACCGCCAAAGGTAGATGTTGATTATTCAACACCAACCCCCAATCGCCTACAAAGTACAAACCCATTCTGGCCGTAGCCCATCGATATAGTTATTTGTTGTTGCAATCGGTGGCCACCCATTGCTGGAGCTGAGCCACATGCATACACCGTGAACGCTGAAACTAAGCGCTCTCCGCCCGGCTCATCAGTGTTTTCTTCCGTTCGTCCCAACCTAGCGCCCGTGCTTGTTGGATGCTGTTCTTGATCTGATCCGTTCACCGTCAGCTCCAGGAAGTCTGCTGGATAGGTAAGAGATATCTGTCCGCTTGCTCTCTTTTTCCCTCATAATTGATGTAGCCAGAACTTCGCTACCTAAAGTATCTTGTGGGCATTTATTACACGAGAGCAACACCTATTCTTTCTAGAATCTTTCTATTGCTGAGGCAAAAAGCAATATTTTGAGCAAAAGAGCCGCGGCAGCGGCAGCAATATTTTGGTTTTTAAATCGATTTCATGCCTATCTATAATCCCTATTGCACGTTTAATAACAAAATTTTGGGCGAAGTCGATTCAAAAATTGCTGTCGAGATTAAAGCTGCATGGCTTGATTGCAAAATTCAGGTGATTATCGATTACTTTTGCCGTCGGTGTTCATGAAATTGCTATCGCTAGTCGCTCACTCTCGTCATGGCTTCAAGTGTAATTTTCATATTTACATTAGTCACGTTTCATAAAAGTCATCATGCGTTCATTGCATTCTAGACTTGTATATTAGGGGCATGCTTAATAAAACCACAGTAGATTTATCATGTGTTGTTCCAGAAGTTGCTTGGAATAGTAAGAGCATATCTGTCCGCTTGCTCTCTTTTTTTCCACTCATACTGATGTAGCCAGAACTTCGCTACCTAAAGATCTTGTAGCCATTTATTACACAGAGTGAGCAACCACCTATTCTTTCTAGAATAACTTTTTATGTGAGTGCAAAAAGCACACACTATTTTGAATGAGACACAAGCCAAAGAGGCGCGCACACACAGCGGAAACACGCAAGCACATATTTTAGGTATTGATATCTGTATCAAATGTCGATGTTTATCATGACCTAGTACTGCGGAGAAGTCGATTATCAAACAATAGTGCAAAAGTGTTCATTGAAAATTGCTTTTATTGTGTAGTTTATTTATTTTTATCTTGCTCATTTGTTATCGCTAGCGCTTTCCTCACTCTCGATCATGGCCCTTCAAATTTGTTTAATTTCATATTACATTAGTCACACGTTTTTTCATTAAAAGTCAATTTCCATTGCGTTTTCACATTGCACATTCTAGACTTGTTTTTAGGGGCTACTAATGCAAAAAAATCATTGTACGATGCATGCTTAATTAAAACCACATGTAGATTTATCATGTGTTTGTTTAGGGAAAGTCGTATTCCAAAATTTTGAGTTGGGTTATGGTGGTGTGTTCTATTTGCAATTTGAGCATATTTGGGGCGTTTTCATTACATCATTCGTTTTGTCAGGATATAGAAAAAATAATACAGTTTTCATTGGGAAAATAAAAAGCATTATCATGGACATCTAGCCATTTGAAGGTGCATTCATATTAATGTCCATATTCGCTCGTTTTCTCTTTTGTAAATCACATGTTGTGGTGTTGAAATATCTAAGAGGAAAATCATATCTGCATGTTGTTAGTAATTTTATCAACAAATGTAAAGTAGAACTCTCTGCAAGTCACGAAGAGCATTGTTATAGCCCCATTCCTGCAAATTTATTCTTTTTTGCTTTTTGCTTTTTTCGGCCTCTTTTTCATTTATTTTAATTAAAGTTGAAAAGATAATAAAAATCTGGATAAACTAATTCCAATAGACAAGTACAAATAGAGGTTTAATTAGTGAAAAATCACACATAGGATTTTAAAATTCTAAACAAAAGTTAAGGACGAATATTATAGTTTTGTTAATTTAGAGCAACACTGGAGAACAATAATCAGTGCTAATATCAAATAAATAATATCTCATTCAAAGAGAAAAAAAAAAGAGAACCCATGTATATGAGTGGAAATTCTATAGTAATTAGGGGAAAGGAAAAAAAGGACACACAGGGGATGGAAGAGGAGGGATGTTGAAAAAAGTGAACAGACACAAAAAGTCCTGGTCCTCAACATAATAAAGCAGGGGATAATCTACTTCTTGAACATTACTAGAACAAGCACTTGCGGGGATAAAGGTATTTTTATTTTTTATTCCTCAACCACTGAAGGCATGCTTGAAATGAAAGTCTTAATCTTCTAGAAGGCTCATAGTTTCTCTCCCATTTAGCTCGAGCATCAATTGGCTTCCCATGAACCCGCATGATGCATCCCCAAGGTTCAGTACTAGTGCTCTCCTCCATGCTCATGCTTTGCTCGTGCGGATTGCTGTGTTGATTCTAATACCTGTGTTCACCGCTGTCTGCCCAGGAATCTACTTGAAAAACGGGTTGTACGGTATAAGAGATACGCGGGTAAATGAGACCGGTTATTTATGTAAGAAGAGAAGAAACGTTTTAAGGAGAAATGGAATATAAAGATAAGAGTGAATGTAGATGGACATCAAGAATTTAAAGTAAGAGATACAAATAAGTTAAAAAGAAAAAAATGTAAGTAGAGCCTTAAAGTTTTAAGAGTAGATAAGATATTGTTTTATGTAAGCGGTTAATATTAAGAGACAATTAAGATAATGAAATGTTTCTCTA
>JAGVVM010008937.1:0-14693 GCA_019149425.1 Psidium friedrichsthalianum
ACAATTTTTTTTTATTTCCTAGAATTTGAGTTCATATGGATCCTCCGGTCCATCGTAGACAATCGAGAGGATCCGACCAAGTTGAGTCAAATGGGGACACAAGTATTTGCCAGTGGTGCACTTTACTGTACTACGTTTTGTGAACTCGCTTCATAAGAGATTGTTTAGTAATATTTCTGTTCCTCTAAAATGATTCCGATTAAAATCATATTTTCTGATTCTGTTCTCTAAATAATTTTTAGAGAATTCAAAATTTGTTTGGTAATTGTACAAAATTTCTTTTCCGAATAGAACTCGTTGTAAGGGGATAATTGCATAAATTTTATTTTCAGAAACAACCAAATGGTGGAATTCTTTTTTTTTAATTTTTTATTTTATAACATTTGTTTTTTTAATTATTTTATATTTTATAAATTGGTAAATATATTTTTTAAAAATTTTCATTTTTATATTTAAAAAACATTTGTGCTTTTAATTATTTTATATTTATATAAATTTGTAAATATAATTTAAAAAATATAATTTATTATATTTTCACATTTGTGTTTTTATTAATTTTATATTATATAAATTTATAAAAATAATTTTTTTTAAATTTTCATTTTTATATTTATAATATTTATATTTTAAATTATTTTATATTTATAAAATTTCTAAATATAATTTTCTTTCTTTGAAAGCTGATTTTTATAACATTTTTATTTTTATTATTTTATATGTATATAAATTGTAAATATAATTTTTGTAAAATTTCTTTTTTTTATATTTATAACATTTGCTTTTAATTATTTTATTTTACATAAATTCATAAATATAATTTTTTTAAAATTTTCATTTTTTATATTTATAACATTTTTTATTTTTAATTATTTTACATTTGTATAAATTTATAAAAATATTTCTTGTAAATTTATTTTTTATATTTATAACATTTGTGTCTTTAATTATTTTATATTTATATAAATTTGTAATATAATTTTTTTAAAAAAATTGTCATTTTTTTATATTTAAAAAATTTGTGCTTTTATTATTTTTATATTTATAAATTTTTAATATAATTTTTGTAAAAAAAAATTTCATTTCTATATTTATAACATTTCTAAATATAAATTTTTTTTTCTTTTGAAGCTATTTTTATAACATAATTTCAATAATTAATTGAAATTTTTATTAATATAATATGTAATTAATTTATTTAGTATGTAAATAATTAATAAAAAAATATTCATAAGGGCCCGTGCAGCCACTTTTTTTTAATTTCGTGCTTTTTACGTGTTTTTATTATTTTATATTTTATAATATTTCTAATTTATATATACTTTTATAAATATAATTTTTTTTTAGAAGCTTATTTTCTAACATAATTAATAATAATTAGTTGACAATTTATTGAGATATAATTAATTCAATTAGTATGTGAATAATTAATAAAAAAAATTCACGAGGCCCGTGTTGCATCATTTTTTTAATTCATATTTTTTTATGTGTTTGTTATTATTTTATATTTATAACATTTATGTTTGTATAACTTTGTAAATAATTTTTTTTCTTTTTGAAGCTTATTTTTTATAACATAATTATCATAATTAATTAAAAAATTATTAAGATATATGTAATTAATTTAATTAGTATGTAAATAATTAATTAAAAAAATATTCATGAGACCCGTGCAGCAACATTTTTTTAATTTCATATATATATATTATGTATTTTTATTATTTTATATTTATAAAGTTTATATTTATATAGTATGGATATAATTTTTTATTTTTGAAGCTTATGTTATAACATAATTATCAATAATTAATTAATAATTATTAAGATATATGTAATTAATTTAATTAGTATGTAAACAATTAATAAAAAAATTCATGAGTCTCGTGCGAAAGTGTTTTTTTCTAATTCTTTTTTACGTGTTTGTAATTATTTTATTTTTTATAACCTTTATATTTATATAACTTAGTAAATATAATTTTTAGCTTATTTTTTATAATATAATTATCAATAATAATTTTAAAAATATATTAGATATATAATTAATTTTAATTAGTATGCAAATAATTAATAAAAAATATTTGCAAGGTCCGTGCAGCAACATTTTTATAATTCGTATTTTTTTTAATTTTTAATTTTTTTTATATTTATAACATATATAATTATATAAATTTGTAAATATAATTTTTTTTATTTTGGAAGAAATTTAAATTTACAATTAATTATTGATGAATTTTCAAATAAAAATATGATATTTACAAATTTATATAATTATAATGTTATAAATATAAAAGAAATTAAAATACGAAAAAAAGGGCCTGCAGCCACTATTGGCCCGTGCGGCATTCAAATTACCGCATAGGTTGTGCGGCAATTCGAATGCGAAGTGGGCCCGTGTGGCATTTTGATTGCTGCCGGGCCCCATTTTGGTAAATATTTTTTCTAAACTTAAGTTTGAAAAAACCCGAGAAAATGTTTGTTGATAATTGATGAGATTAACTCCATGTTGACTTTAACGACAAATTGAGCCTTGAGTTGAGTATTTTCAATAAATCCATAAATCAATATTAGGTGTGAAATTTGCAAGAGTGGACACTAAATTTACAGTCCTTCCTTTAGATATAGGCGATATAGATTTTTTTTTATCTGGTTCTATATTATCCTTTTCATATTACAAATTACACTGTGTACGCTATGTGTACGTATGAAATCTTGCTTTTTCACTCACGCGTCTCCATCCTCAATCCCCCTTGAGAAGGTGGAGAATTGAACCACTTCCCCCTTCTCAAATGGTAAGGATGGCCACTGGAGCAACCGTAATAGTTAACTATATAGATTCCTTAAAAGAGGAGATGTATTGAGCTTTGATTTGTTTATCAAACTTATCCTTTTGAAGAGTAGATGGATCGAGGAAGAAATGAGAGATGGACTTGGAAAAACTGTCTCATGGGTCAAACCCAAATCAAGTGGGCCAACAAAATCCGATCCATAAGTTGGTGGTGGGTCCAAAGTCAAGCTGGGCCAAATTTTAAGTCGGTCCAATTGAATATATCCTCCATCCAACTCGATAGAATTACTCGAAATATCGATAGAATTACTAAAGGAATGGGGCCAAAAAGTATTGGTACATAACGTATAAATGGAGTCATGCAATACACATGAAAAAAACGGTTTCGCCGATTGATAACGTCACCGAATATAGATTGCCTTTGACCAATTCATTTACTTGTGCAATAGTTAGCTTGATGTCCAATACACTGCTTGATATCCAATCGATCTAGGTTTACCTCTATTGATCAGTGGTGACTCTAGTCTGTTATTTAAGTTTGTAGGCATCTTGAATTTCGTAAATTACCTGAAACTTAAGAGTTTGGAAGATCTAGGATCCGAGGTACCTTAACCGGCGGACTCCTGATTTGCACAATTTAGGGGGCTAAGTGTAATTGGAAGAGAGTGGAGCTAGGGTCTATGGTGGTGGCTTATTATCCGCTACATTTATCTTTACCGAAGTGCCATCTCATAAATGAGACAAACACTCGGTATTTAGATTGACTTGTAGTTTATGCTAGGTGAAGATATTACGGAATAAGCACTTTGATTAATGTTTTTGATTCGAGACACCTAAAACTTTGCGATATACAAAATTTAATGCGTAGACTCACCAATATATTTTCATGACTTTGCCCATGAGTTTTATAGTATATTCACTAATATATTAGAAATTTGGGCTTATTTTTATCTTATCAGTGTCTACAAATATCATATGTTAAAGTAAAATCATTGACATTTATTCATTATCTCCTTTAATTAATACATGGTCGGGCCGTGTCTCAAGGACCTTGCCCAGGCCCAGTCTGGCCCATTGATTGGGCATCGAATATTTGTCCAGGCCCACCTCATGGTCCTAAAAAGTCAACACCGCTATATTAATATCTTGTTCACATTTTGAAGCATTAATAAATACAATCCAACAGCAAAGCGCCCCAATTAAAAACTCACGAACAATGTGATGTTCAATACTGGGGACCTATTGGTTTTTGGTCCAAAAGTGAAATATTTCTTTTTTTTTTTTGGTTGGACGAAAGTGAAATATTTCATTAACTAGAAAAAGATAGTTTGGCTGATATATGTGCTTCATACATAAAAGCTCCAAAGGGGTTGGGGAGGAGACAAGACCCAATTCAGGGGCAAAGAGTTTTTCCGTGGATTTTGATAACCCAATCCGTCACTAAGTCGGCCTCTCTAAAGAAATGTGCTTCCCACATATTTGAGAAGGATAGCAAACAGATCTTTGCATTTTCGTGATAAGACCGCGAGCTTCCCATGTGAACTGATCTAGACTCCCAAGGCATTAAACAAGTCTAAGTTGCCAAACTCGAGAACCAGGGCTTTGTATCCATTTGAGGATAAAAGTGAATTAGAGCTTTTAGAAGGGCAAGGGCTTCTACCACTATCATGAATGGCGACGCCACTGATTGCACCACTCCGTTTCCAATCCATGCTTCAATTCGAGTAAGCCGTGGCATGTATGTGAATGTTCAACGATTGGTTCGACCATACTCCCTTACGTCATCGTCGACAGGCATAGCAAAAATAGGTGTTCCACCGTTTCCGCGCTTCGATTGCATAGAGGGCATGTGGGGTTAGGCAAAATTTTTCTTTGATGCAAGTTTTTTCAGTTGGGAGAGCATTCTGGCACAAATTTCTCTATAAAGATTTTGATTTTTGAGAGGAGTGTGCAAATTCCATGTGTCTGTCCACATTGTTCGAGGAGTTGAAAGGATGTTGAGGCTTGGTTTTGACATGCTTGTCCCCTGTATCACCGATTTGGTCTATTTAATAACCTCATTAAATGCGAAAAATTTAAAATTTTAACATATAGGCTACCTTTTTTTTAGTGAAAAATAAAAAATTTGAAAAAATTTTTTTAAAAAATAATTGTCTATATATCTTGAAATTACTAGTCAATGAAAAATGCTTCGTAAATTCAAAACAATAACGATTAATCTAGTAGTGAATGCATATTCAAATTAGAGTATCAGATCATATAAAATAGATTTGACTTACATATTTGGCAACTGCATTGTTCCGACACTTAACTTTCACTACTGTGTGCTTAAAACTCAGTATCAATTAGAGGGGTCAAAATGAGTTGAAAATCCAGTTTTAACTTATATTCAATGAGGTGAGTCATAAATGAGTTAGTCAAGTTCTAATAAATATGTTGTTAATAGGTTTAAGTTGTCAGCCTAATTGTATATTGTAAATGAATTTGTCTTCCAATCCATTTACAACCCGTTAAGCTTATCAAGGTAAAAAGTGAGTTAGCTCATTCATGATATGTCGTTCTTTCGCATAATTTTTGTAAGTTTTTCTTATTATTTTTTCATCTTTTCCTTTTTTTTTTCTAAATTTGGTGAGGGCTGCATGATTGACCCTCGTTGACGCGTTAGGCAAGTGCTGATGACCCTCGTGGCAAAAAAGGAAAGGCCACGAGACCATCGGCCTTCGAGAAAAAAGAGGAAGACGAAAAAAATATATAACAAAATAAAAAATTATCCAAAGTTCTAGTAATATACTTTTAAAAAAATTATAATTTTTTTCTTATGGAATGTTTAACAATATGGGTCGAGTTAGGTATGTATAAAAAAAATTTGCAATATGTAAATGGGTCATAATGGGTTAATAAATCAATTTGGGTTAAACTATCTATGACCTAATCCAAATCCGATCATCCACCCATTTGAAAGGTTTAGTATCAACTAGCATGCCCTACAAAAACTACAACCTAAATCTGAAAAGTCAAAATTATTTCAAAATTAGCTAGATTTATGATATAAGCAAATTTAACGTAAAAAAAAAAACCTTTAGGAATTCGAAAATGAAATGGGCAAATTTATATTTTTCCTGAATAGTCAACAGCACCGTTGGAGGAGATTTTTTTTTTCTCTTTGTCTGTCCACTCTTTGATGAGTTAAAAAAGATATATGAATAAATCTATTTTGGCACTTTTCGAGGGCAAACAGTGATTTGGACATTTTTAAGGTGTCACTATCTTTCCACATGTTTTTTAACCCCCTGGGGGAGCGGCGGAGTGGACACGTGGTACCTGTTGTTCTGTAGCGGATCCTTTTTTTTTGTGGTCAGACTTTAGCAGACGTTGACCGGCTGGAAGCTTGGACTTTGATGATCTGAAGTATATTCGCGCTAGGACAAGTAGCCACTCGTGAGAACGAATTTTAACATGCGCAGACTGTCCACGTCAGATAACTGCTGAATTGTTTGACGCTGGCCAGATTTTGGGGATCCATGGACACTGCAGTTGTTACCCAACTTGCTGCCTTCACCACAGGCATATCAGCCTATCTTTACCTATCTTTAACTTACAAATCTCTCGAGCATTAGTTCTGCTTTCTCGATCAAATAAATCTAATGAACAGAAAGATGGACAACCCATTGGAAACTTGACGTGACAATCCAAATGATTGATTTTAACATTTCTTGGGACACTTCTCAAGCATATTTAGTTTGGAATAATTTATTTTTTAAAATCATGACTACCCATGACATGAAAATGATTCATGTATTGCCAACTGTAAATTTCTTTAAGAGAGAATAAAAAAAAAATCAAATTTTCATTCAGAACTTGAGTTTTCATTCCATAACAAAAAAAAAATATCTTTATTTTTGAAATGCAACTTTTGAACCCAAAGACAAAAAACCACCCATAAGATAAATGCCAGATTACCATCTCTTTGGAAAACCCTCAAGCCCTCGAATACTCCACAAACCCTAATCTCTTCAACAGTCGATAATCGTGCCGTCATTGGCATTTGCGCCTCTTATAGCCTTCGGCCGATGTCCCACCTTAGTGCCTATGTATCCATCCCCATCCGCCTTCAATTGCACAGAGAGATAAATCAAATCCAGAGCCTAATAATTTGTTAGGCTATAATATGTAAGTTCACTATCTATCATTATGTCGTACTAGTCGTCCAATTAAATTTTTTGTGACACTCAGACCTGCTAGTTATTAAAGCGAGTCAGCTAAAAAATAAAATAAAAGCCGACCTATCTATTGATAAGTTTAGTCGCCGACTTAATAGCGAGCAAACGCAGCCAAAAGCGAGTTAAAATTGGGAGTGGCTTCCTCGTAGTTCTTTCCTTTTTCGGACACGGTGGTCCATGTTCCCCGATTGTAAAAATCTAGAGATCACTAAAATAATATATCCGTTCTGAAGACGGCCTCGCATTTTGAGAACGATTCCCATCACGGCGGCCTGTGTTGCGTCGTGCTATGGGGTCGTGAGCAACTCATCACTTCAAACTATTCACCACGTGGACAAATACACGCCGTTGATTGTGGCATGTGAGATGTCCTGCATGGATGGACGGTGGACCGCCATGGTCAACGTTTGCCATAAAGTGTCAAACCTTTCAAAGATACGGAGCTGTCAATCCATTTTCACACACTGTTCAGTTTTCATTCGCCCGAAACCACTCGGATCGCGATAATATATCAATTCCTCCTCACCGAGATTCACTGCCCTTGTCCTTCGCCGCCGTGTCCTTATTTCTCCTTCACCGTCCTCGCTCCTCCTCCCCCTTTTCGTCTTCCTGTTCCTCCGATCTTGTCACCTCTCCACCTCCGCGCTGCCCAGTCTCACCAAAGGCGCGTCCCTCTCCGTCGAGAACCCCGACGACGTCCTCGTATCCCCCTCTGGCGCCTTCTCCGTTGGCTTCTTCCCCGTTAGCCACAACGCCTACAGCTTCGCCGTCTGGTTCAGCGACCCCCCATGCTCCGGCGCCGCCTGCACCCCCGTCTGGATGGCCAACCGTCAGGCCCCCGTCAACGGCCGACGCTCCTCCTTCTCCCTCCTCCATTCGGGCAACCTCGTCCTCACCGACGCCGGCGACGCTGCCGCCGGAGTCTGGTCTTTGGGAACCATCTCCCCCTCCGCCGCCGAGCTTCGCCTCAACAACACCGGGAACCTCGTCCTCGCCGACGACAGGGGCGGCGTCCTGTGGCAGAGCTTCGACTCGCCGACCGACACCCTCCTCCCTCAGCAGCCTCTCACCAGAAACTCGTTCCTGATCTCCGCTCGGAGCCGTTACAACTACTCGACCGGGTCCTACAAGCTCTACTTCGACAACGACAATGTCCTCCGCCTCCTCTTCGACGGCCCGTCGATCTCAGGCGTGTACTGGCCCTTCCCGTGGGTCCAGAGCTCTCAGCTCGGCCGATTCCTCTACAACAGCAACCGCAGCGCTGTGCTCGACCCGCTCGGCCGCTTCCAGTCCTCCGACAACTACTCGTTGTCTACCTCCGACTACGGCTTCCCCGCTACGCAGAGAAGGATGACCCTCGACTTCGATGGCAACTTGCGGGTCTACAGCCGCGAGCCGGGCTCGACTGGCTGGACAGTGACGTGGGAAGCGATCCGCAGCATCCCCTGCTTCATCCACGGCGTGTGCGGCAATAACAGCCTCTGCAGCTACAACCCGGCCAAGGGCCGGAGCTGCTCCTGCGTGCCTGGGTATGTCCCCAAGGTCCCGGGGGACCGGTCGGCCGGCTGCGTGCCTGATTTCAAGTTCTCCGACGGGTGCGTTGCCGACGAGATCGCGTTCGTGAAGCTCCTGTACATTGATTTCTATGGCTACGATTACAGCACCATCTACAACACCACTCTGGAGAAGTGCCGGCAGACTTGCCTGAGCCTGTGCAACTGCCGAGGATTCCAATATAGCGGGTCGAGCTCCATCGGCACATTCGATTGTTACCCGAAGATCGAGCTCCTGAATGGCCACAACCTGCCCAGCTTCACCGGCGAGTTCTTCATCAAGGTCCCCAAGAACAAGACCTTCACCGAGGACCAGCTGGTGAAGAGGACTCAGTACAATTGCTCTCCCACACCGGAGGTGGTTTTGGACAGGACTTACGCCAAGAAAGGCAAAAACGGGGCGTTGAGCTTCATGCTCTGGTTCGCCTGCGTGACCGGAGGGATCGAGATCGTGGTGGTGTTCATGGTGTGGTTCTTCCCGATTAGGAACCAGCAGGACGTCACTTCTGCGCACCAGAGCTACCTCCTCGCCGCGACGGGGTTCAAGCGGTTCACCTATGACGAGCTCAAGAAGGCAACGAGGAATTTCAGCAAGGAGATCGGGAGAGGCGCGGGCGGGATCGTGTACAAGGCCCTACTGCCCGATGATCGGGTCGCGGCGGTGAAGGTGCTCACCAATGCCACAACAGGAGAGGCCGATTTTCTGGCCGAGGCCAGCACGATCGGGAGGGTGAACCACATGAATCTGATCGAGATGTGGGGTTACTGTGCTGAGGGAAAGCACAGGCTTCTGGTATATGAGTTCATGGAACACGGGTCGCTGGCACAGAACTTGTCGTCACCGGAGCTCAATTGGAAGAGGCGATTCGACATCGCGGTGGGTACTGCAAAAGGTCTAGCTTATCTCCACGAGGAGTGCTTGGAGTGGGTTCTGCATTGCGACGTGAAGCCTCAGAACATACTCTTAGACTCCGATTACCAACCAAAAGTTGCCGACTTTGGGCTCTCCAAGCTAATGGACCGGGGGAAGGTGAGGAATTCCGATTTCTCGAGAATCAGAGGAACCCGAGGGTACATGGCTCCCGAATGGGTCTCGAATCTGCCCATCACATCCAAGGTGGACGTCTATAGCTACGGCATTGTCATGTTAGAGATAGCGACGGGAATCAGCCCGACGACGAGCGTGCACTCGCTGGAGAGCGGAGGGGACGCCAAGCAAATCCGGCTCGTCCCGTGGGCCAGGGATAAGATGAAGGAACCAGGGAGGACGGGGTCCCGCGTCGGGGAGATGGTGGATCCCGCGCTGAGGGGCGATTACGACCCGAAGAAGATGGAGAAGTTGATTGAGGTGGCGCTCAAGTGCGTGGAGGAAGATAAAGACGCGAGACCCCCCATGAGCCAAGTGGTGGAAATGCTTCTGCGGCATGAGAATGATGGTTAGATTTAGGGCGCACATCACAACGTTTCTATTTCTCTATTTCTGTTTCAAACCTATTCCAAAAATAGGTTGGAACAGAAACTCGTTTGGCAACGCAAATTTATTTTTCTTTTTCTGAAACAAAAATCTGTTTCAAAAATAGATTTTGGCCCAAAATCATAAACAAAAATTTTTATTTCTGACAGAAATAGAAAAATTTATTTTTGTTTCAGAAATTATTTTTGGAACAAAATGTTTGTCATGCGCGCGATTGAGTCCGATGTTATTAACTTAGCCAAAGGTTTGCATTCTTGAGAATAACACGGATTCTGTCCCCGTTTGTTGGCTTGGTCTCACGGATCTCCAAGTCAAAAAGCGGGTTCGATACTCTTCGATTTTTTCTTCCTCTGAAAGCGATTCATCCCTCTCAATTTGCATTTATTTCCTAGATTTGAGTTCATATAGATCCGATCCATCGTAGACGATCGCGAGGAATCCGACCTAGTTGAGTCAAATGGGGACAAGTAGTTGCTAGTGGTGCAACGCGTACGTACAATGAGAGATGAAGTTGGATTTGGAAAAACTGTCTCATGGGTCAAACCCAAATCATGTTGGAGTTGGCGAATACTTCGAAGACCCTTGTTTCTCATATAAGGCATGTTCATGTGAGCTTAGGGAAATAAAAGTATGAACCAACGATATGTGATCCCCACGCACGGAATGCGATGCCCCCGACATGAAGTTTCGCTAGCCGATCAACAGGTAGGGATTCCGCTCCTCGGTGAGTGGACAACTGCTTCGCTCGCCGGTGAGCGGGCGGGGGCATGGGAGCAGCACCCCCGAGACAATATCGATTTTAGGCTTTTATATAAGTTGGTCCATTACTTATGGGACTTGTTTTGAGCTATATATATTGTTTTTTCGTTCACTGTAACCGTGCGATAGAAAATCTAATAATACAAATCGTAGGACATATCCCTTTTCTGGATGAACCTGAATAAATTGCATTGTTCATTTTTCTTATCTCTGCCATTCTTCCATTCGATCAGATAAATCTCATCAAATCAAACGGGCCAACAAAATCCGATCTATAAGTTGGTGGATCCAAAGTTAAGTCAGCCTAAATTTTAAGTTGGTCCAATTGAAATATCCTGTCATGCCAACTATCGATGAAATTTGGACCCAAAAAAAAAACTATCGATAAAATTACTAAAGGAATGGAGCCAAAAAGTGTTGGTACATAACGTTCGAACCAATGTAGGTCCAGATTCACGCTTGCATGCATAAATGGAGTTGCGCACTACACATGGAAAAACGGTTTCATCGATCGATAACATCACCGAATATAGATTGCTTTTGACCAATTCCTTTACTCGTGCAATTAGTTAGCTTGATTTCCCTACGCTGCTTGATATCCAATCGATCTAAGTTTACCTCTATTGTTTAGTGGCAACTCTAGTTTAGTATTTAAGTTTGTAGGCATCTTGAATTTCGTAAATTACCCGAGACTTAAGATTTTGGAACATCTACGATCCGAGGTGCCTTAATCGGCGGCTCCTGGTTTGCACAATTTAAGGTGCTATGTGCAATTGGAAGAGAGTGGAGCTAGGGTTTTTGGTGATGGCTTATTAGCCGCTACATTATATTTGCCGAAGTGCCATCTCATAAATGATACAAAGACTCGTATTTAGATTGGTAGTTTATGCTCAGGGAGGATATTATGGAATAAGCACTTTGATTAATGTTTTGGATTCGAGACATCTGAAACTTTCGCGACATACAAAATTTAACACATTGACTCGCCTATATATTTTCAGGACTTTTCAGCTAAAAAGAATACTAATGGAAATCAAATGAAAATTAATTTTGGAGTTTGAGTTATTTTATGTTGTTGCTTTACCCATGAGTTTTATGGTATTTCACTGCTATATTAGAAATTGGGGCTTATTTTATCTTATCGGTGTCTACAAATATCATATGTTAAAGTAAAATACATGGTCGGGCCGTGTCTCAAACCTCTTGCCCAGGCCCAGCTTGCCCACTGATTGGGCATCGAATATTTTTTCAGGCCCACCTCATGGTCCTAACAAGTCAACACCTCTATATTAATATTTCCTTCACATTTTGAGGCATCTAATAAATGCAATCCAATGGCCGGAATAAAAAACTCACGGACAGTGTTGCACGTGTATTATTGGCTCTAAAATCATGATGTCAATACTAGGGACCCTTTTTTTTTTTTGGGGTCCTGAAGTAAGATATTTCATTAACTAGGAAAAGACAATAGGGCTTGATATATATGCTCCAGTACAAAGGGGATAAGAAGGTAAAAGAGCTTTTCCTGTGGATTTTAGTAACCCAATGTGGGTTTTGGTAACCCAATCCGCCGTTGAGTTGGCCTCTCTAAAGAAATGGACTACCCATATATTTGAGAAGGATAGTGACAGATCTTTGCATTTCATGATAAGAGCAAGAGCTTCTGAACTAATCTGGACTCTCAAGGCATTAACCAAGTCTAAGCTGTTAGACTCGAGAACGAGGGCTTCGTGTCTTTTGAGGATAAAAGTGAATTAGGGCTTTTAAAAGGGCAAGGGCTTCTACCCCTCATGAACGACGACGCCACTAATTGCACCACTTGGTTTCCAATCAAAGCTTCAATTCGAGCAAGGGCCTGGCTTTGTATATGAATGTTCAGTGATGGGTTTGACCAAACATAAAAAAAAAATTTCTGTTCCAAAAGTTATTCTTGGCAAATTGGACTCTGATGATCTCATCTCAAGTATTCACGTTAGGACAAGGAGCCACTTGTTAAAACAAAGACTTCATCCACTTCAGATAACTGTTGAATTGTTTGACGATGACCTGATTTTGGTGATCTATTTAAACATTGCAGTTATTCCCAACTGGCTGCCTTTGCCACCGGTATATTAGCCTAACTTTATCTTACAAATCTCTCGAGCATTAGTTCTGCTTTCTTGATCAAATAAATCTAATGAGCAGAAAGATGGAAGGCCCATTTGAAACTTGATGGGGGCAGTCCAAGTAATTGATCTTATCGTTTCTCAGGACACTTGTTAAGCATATTTAGTTCGGAATAATTTATTTTCTAAAATCATGATTACACATATCATGAAAACCATCTAGTATTGAGAACTGCAAATTTCAAGAGAGAATACAAAAAAAAAAAAACTCAAATTTTCATTCATTACTTGAGTTTTCATCCCATAACGAAAAAATATATCTCTGCTCGTGCGATTTGTATCGGAAATATCTTCACCGAACTCACTCTCGTTTATTAATATGGGTTATGTGGCTCTGTTCTGATGAGATTCTGAATGAGAAAATGCTCGAAAGTTGAACAATACGATACGATACTCCTAATTGTTTGCAACGGGACATAAATGCTGGAATCTAAAGGTAGCGAGGAATGGAAAGTTAAGGAAAGTTAAAAACCGCAGGCTAGTATAATGAAACTCCGAAGAAACATTGTAATTTTTCTTCGGTGTTGTGTTGTGTTTTGTATCTCCTCTTTTCTGGATACTTATTCACCTTGCATTCTCACTGTTGAGTAGATTATTCTTTATTCGAACCTTTGATTATAGCACCACTGCTCATCTCATCTCATCTCAACCCACGATTCTCGTACTTGTCCGATAAGAATCAAAACTTTTCTAATCCCACTTGTAAGCCCCTGGTTAACTTGAATTCTTTTGAATGACATTCCTTAACTTCCAAAACCTGTTCGCGTCATGGATTTTTGTTCCTATTTTTCCCGAATTTCGATACAATACTGTCGCGACCCTACGAGAGGGATGAGGGAGGTTATGGATTTGCTAGCCCATTTTGATATAGCTGGACTTGTCGCTCGGGCCCTCTCATGCCCATACACATTGCGTCAAGAACTTTTAAATCGGGGTTGAACTTAGTGTGGTCGGGTGACATGTGATCAGTGTGCATAGTCATCGGAGTCGCCAGAACCATTTAGTGGAGGGTATGTTGGAAATCCTATCGAGCCGATTGGGAGAAGTCGTTCGATTTATACGAAACCAAGATTTGGGTTCGGGGACTTAGTTACTCCGATTTACTATCGGACGCCCTTTCGATATCTATGTTGAGTGATTTTCTAATCTAGAAGAGTCATGCAGGCGAGATTGTGGTAAGGTGAGGCTCTGAATTTCTCAGGATGTTCATGGCAAATGGGAGTATCTATCCTAATCAATTACAATCATAGCAATAAATGCGCATCAGGAATTAATTCAAAGAGAAATCACAAAACCTACAACCAGTCAAAACAAGCGGGGCCTCGGGAGTCTTAGCAGGCTTAGAAAACATGTCAATTGGTTTCAGGGATGATTTGGAATGATTGGGTCAGACTGACCGAGGGCAAATGCGTCATTTTGGAAGGCTCGGGAGATTCCAAAAAATGTGAAATTAAGTTCCAACCAGTTGAATATTGTTTTTCCTAAATTTTCACAAATTGGGATTTTTCTGATTTTTTCTTAATTTTTTAGAATTTTTCAAATTTTTTTAGACTTTTTTCTAAGGCCTTTCTAAAGAATTTTCCTATTTTTTTGGAACATTTTCTATTTTTTTCTTTCTGGAAAGTTTACTTTTATTGTTATTATTTTTTGATAGTTTTATATATTTTTTGTTATTTGTTAATAAAGTCCGAAGGACGGGATTGCTGTTGAGGGCGAGGAGGTGGAAAGAAAAAAGGGCAA
>JAGVVM010008939.1:0-23912 GCA_019149425.1 Psidium friedrichsthalianum
TTTCTAATGACAAGGACCCCAAATATCTGAATGAACTATGAGAAAGGAGACACAAAGAGGCTCTTTTTATGACTCGAGGGGGGTAATTGACACGATTTAATTTGCCAAGTTGGCATGATTCACACTCTAAACTAGAAAGAGACTGAAAGCTAGAATCCAACTCTTGAAGACTGTAGCGAAGGATGTCCAAGACGACAGTGAATCTGATGTAGAGAAGCAATACTGGGCAAGCAATGAAAGGAGCATCTTCAAGCACATACAACCCCCCCGTCTCTCTCGTCCTTACCAATCGTCTTCTTCGTAGCCAGATCCTGAAAAATACAAATCAGGGTAAAAAGTCACTGAACACTGAAAGTGTTGGTTAATTTATTAACAGATTTAGAGATTGAAAGGAAATTTTGGAATATAAAGAACTGAGATAATGATAAGGAGGGATTGGATGAACTGTACCAACTTAACTTGAGAAGATGAACCATTAGCTAAAGTAACTGTGGATGATGATGAAGTAAGAGAGGAAAAATATACCCGAAAGACCTGACATATGATCGGATGCCCCGGAATCAATGACCCAAGGGTGAGAACTAGCTGAAATACATGCAGTAGCATTACCTGTCTGGACAAGAGTAGCAGTGAAAGAAGAAGGCTTGTGAAACATGAGACTGGTTGTACCAGGCGAAATTCCTCATCGACATAAACCACTACATTGCTTTGGGAAGACTGTGGTATAGACAAAGAGTCAGTGCCAGATGCAGCATGGCAAACTGTTGTTGTTGTCCTGGTCTACCATGTAACTTGTAGCAAAACTTTTGAATATGGCCAGTTTCCCACAAATAATGACAAGTCCGAGTACCCCTGAACTCTCACCAGAAGTTTGGGGCTGACCATAAAGCTGTCTTTATCCTTGGCCTCTTCCTATTCCTCTTATTCCTGTGCGCTTCGACCACCACGATCACCGCGACTATTATATCCTCCACGATTTCCTTCATGCCCTACCTTCACCATTTCGATATTGAGAGACAAGAGCTGAACTATCAACTGCAGTTGTGTGTTCTGAGAAGAACCACGAGAGACCCGAAGAACTCGAGCATATGTATCCCTGAGTGATGCAATAGTCTCTCCTCCAAGAATTTGAGACCTAACAGCATCATAGGCTGGACCAAGACCTCCTAGAAAGTTCATTACAGCCAACTGTTCTATTTGAAGTTCGCATCTGTTCAGTATCAGAAGAGATAGGAAAGAAAGATTCAACTCTTCATACATTCTATAAAATCAGCAAAATATTGATCAATAGAACACCCCTTACTCTCAGATCGGTGAAACTCCTGTGATAATTCATATATCCTAGAAATATTGTTTTGGCCAGAATACAATACATCTAAATACTCCCACAAACTCCTTGACTGTATCAATATGAGTGACAAAGTCTACAATATTACTCTCCATAGAATGCAAAAGTTGACCCATAAGACGTGCATCAATAACATCCCAATTTGCATCATTAGCAGGTTTAGTTCCAGGTCAAGTGTATGTGCTGATTTCTACCCGTCAACACAAACTTAACAATTTTCTTCCATTGCTGAAAGTTGGTAATACCCTCAAGCTTTTTATCAGTAATTCGAGAAGACGAAGAGGAAATTACTTCAGTCGTCATTGTACCACTCTTCTCAGGATCAGTCATTGCAATTTGACCACTCTAAATCAACTCCAACAAATCAATACTAAAAAAAAAAGGTCAGAGAATCAAAGTGGGCATACAGGAGCGTCTATTGTCCTGCCAACCTTTCTATTACAGCAAATTTCCAACAACAATCATCCACCAATAAATCAGTAGCAAACAACCATTATTAATTCACTAAACATCCGAAATCCATCAGCACCCAATATGTCAACAGCAGCAGCAATCATTCAAAAAGGCCCAAAAAATCTCAGTCAAACATTAAAATTCAGTCAAAAGTCTCGGCTGGAGAAAAAAACCATAGGATGAAGAAAACCAGAAAAGTCTCGGTCAGCAGGAGCACCCAGAAAATCAGTCCAAAACCAGAAAGTCTCGGTCGCAGAAAAATCTCATTTATGCTAGAACACCCAGAAGGTTTCGGTCATTCACAGAGTACCCTAGAAAAGTCCAACTAAGAAGAGAACTAAAGCTACGGAGCATCTCACGCCAAGGCAACACCAAAGGAACCCAGATCTGGACACGCGGGGCTTGGCGACGTTGTTTTCTGGATTCGCTGAGCCTGGGTAGGGCTTCGCCGAGCCTGGGCGACGCCGGCGACGTCGGGTCTAGGCTTCGCCGGCCTAGGCAATGCCGGGCAACGCCATATCTTGGCTCGTCGGATCTGACGACCTCGGATCTAGGGTTTCTGACGAAGGTGGTGGTGGTCGAAGGTGGTGGTGTGGTTGGCGGTGGGTGGTCGAAGGTGGTGGTGGTTGGTGGTGGGTGGTCGAAGGTGACGGTAAGGTGGTGGCAACCAGGTTTAGGGTTTCGGTGGCTCTGATACCATGTAAACAATGAAAGTGATAATTTTTATTGATAAAACTCAATTTATATATACACATAATAAACCCAAAAACCATTATACCTTTATTATCTCTAACAAATACTATTACTGGATGCAGATTAGGAAGATGCAATTTGACCTGTTAGACGAAAAGGGGAAGAATTTCACCATGAATGAGGCCAGGCATGGAAGCATATATGATGCACACAAAAGCGAAGGCAAACTTCTACATTTAGGGCGCGCAATGACACCATTCTGTTCCAGAAATGATTTCTGAATAGAAATAGATTTTTCTATTTCTGCCAGAAACAAAAAATTTTATTTCTGGTTTTGGGCCAAAATCTGTTTCTGGAACAGATTTTTGTTTCAGAAATAGAAAACAGATTTGCGTTGCCAAACAAGTTTCTGTTCAAGTTTGGAACAGAAACAAAGAAATGAAACGTTGTCATGCGCGCCCTTAGTAGAGTTGCCAAATTTACTCCCAGAAGAAAAAGCCGGATAACTGTACTGAACACAGGAGAAAACATCAGCTCAGCAGAGCCAAGTACAACGATGGAAAAAAGCTTGGCCCTTGAGAAGCATCTACAGGTCTAGAGGAAAAAAAAAAAGGTAGAAAAAAGCTTGACCCCCTTTTTCATTCATGTCCAATAATTGGTTAGACACGTGTTTGCTGAGTTGGATTAAAGAAATAAAAATGTAATTTTTCTCTTCATGCTCCTCCACCCAGTTTTTTATTCCTGATCAGAATGTCATCCATGACCACGAGCGACAGTGTATGACTAATCTTGGGAATTTTAGAGCAGTCTCACTGCAATTTCAGACTCATCAAGAGAACCCTCCAGAATTGAAACTCATTCTGATTTGTGATGCATGCTAAAAGGTTGCTTTTTCTACTTTGGAAGATGATTTAACATGTCTGGATATGTATTCTTGTCTCGACAGAGCATTGAGAACCCTCTTCTACGTCTATTTATGTGGGAATATACATGGTGGTTCCGCAGTCCAGAGGGATCATTGAGCCCAGAGAGAGAGAGAGACAGACAGATAGACAGAGAGAGAGAGAGTTGCATTGTCTATTGAACAAAATAATCTCACGTCCAAGCCTGAGATTTTAACCTAATTGCATGAATGAGCAAGCACTTGTCCATTAGAGTCGACCGAGCATAAGGTGATTTAGTCCAGTATGAAGCTCCTTATGCACCTCCAAATGATTTGAAGAGAGGTGGCTTTGATAGGTCATGAATACATCATTCCATGCCTAAATTGGTGGCCTGCCAAAATGATTTTGTACCAAATTAAAGTTTAATAATGGACTTTCCATCATCGATGAAATACAGAACGAAAGGGAACACTATATACCGCTTTTTACTGGTTGAAACTCCGGTTCATCATATCCACCAGCCGAAGATAACATCATAACCTTTTGGAATTGCCACCCCATCCAGTTGACAACTAATCTTCTAGGTCTTCTTTCCTGCATATGAAGGTGACGATGGATCTTCTGTGTAGTACCGTTGGCAAGGATTTGAATGATCTTTCGGGATTTCTATGATTTGTACTCTTACTTGGATGCAAATGCTTAAAAGTCCTGAGGTCAGAAATAAGTGAAAACTATAAATCCTCCACCAGGGGAAGCAGGAGGAGACAAGCTGCAAATCAGACTTTTGAGTATGAGAAAGTCACTTTCTCTATCCTCACCTTTCCTTCCACTTTGAAAGATCCAAACTTAATAAGAACAATTACAATCTACACTCCATTGAGAAGATTCTCTGCTTTGGTATAACCAGCCTTTTTAGTTAGAGATGTTAAATTCTTTAGAAGTGAGTAAACTTCACCAGCACGAGGGAGGGACTCATCTCCTGCCACGAACAAATTAGTCTTATTTCCCACTGTAATCCAGCTACACCCTGGCAGCTTCTTTACTCCCTTTCCTTCATTTTTCCTCCTCAGTGAATTCACCTCCTGCCAGTTTCCCAATGTAGCATAGATATGAGACAATAGGACATAAGGTGCAGAATTTTGCGGCTCTGACTCAATGAGCTTTTCAGCAGCCAACTTTCCCCTTATTTCATCTCCATGCAATCTACAAGCACCAAGTAATGTGGTCCAAATCATAGCATCGGGTTTAGACTTCAATTTATCATGAAGGCCACTGCTTCTTCAAGAAATCCCCAACGCCCAAGAAGATCAACCATACAAGCATTGTGATCTACTCTCGGCTGAATCCTATAGTGATTCACCATTTCACCATAGATATTACGGCCTTCCACTACCATTCCAGCATGACTACAGGCCGTAAGAACACCCAGGAAAGTAATGTCATCAGGAACAACATTTGATTGCTTCATTGTGTCATATATTCGTAGTGCACTTTCTGCAAACCCATTTTTAGCAAAACCAACGATCATCGAGTTCCATGAAATCACACCAGTTTTACTGGTCATCTCATTAAAAACTCGAACGGAACTTTTCACATCTCCACATTTAGCATACATGTCTAGAAGAGCAACATTAGTTAACTCATCTGAGTCGAAACAAGAGTGAAATATGAGAGGATGTACTTGTCTACCATCTCGCGGTGAAGATAGGATGGAACAAGCCTTTAGGATACTAACAAATGTGGCTTGGTCTAGCGGTGCATTGTGTCTTCGCATTTCTCGAAAAGCCTTCAAAGCCTCCTCATTGCAATCATTTTGAGTGTACCCTGAAATTAGAGCAGTCCATAATACAACACTTTTTGGACTTGGGAATTCCGAGAAGAGAATACATGCATCTGATGTACTCTCAGAGTTCGTATACATGCGCAGGAGGGAGACACCCAAAAAGTCCTCATAGTACCAAATACCACTTTTTAATACGCAACAATGGATTTGCGTTCCTAAAATCAATCCCTGAACTCCATTGCATGCATCTAAAATGCTTGAATAAGTGATGTCATTCGGACGCATTCCCATGTCATGAATCTGTCCAAGCATGTTTATAGCTTGCTCCAAGTTATCTTTGGCATAACCAGCGATCATAGCATTCATGGAAGCAACACTTCTCTCAGGCATGTGCAAGAGAACGAAAAGAGCTGCTCCAATGTCCCCACACTTTGCATACATGTCAATAGAGAGCTTCCAGCATAAAGACTCAATCTAGACCAGATTTCACAGCGAGACCGTGTACTTGTTTGCCTTGATCCAGAGCTTGAGTATTAGCACAAGCACTGAATATGCTGGCCAAAGCTGCTTCATCGGCCGCTATACCAGTTAAATTCATACGTTGAAACATCTTGAAGGCCTCATTCTCTTTTTCCCCCTGCACATAACCAACGATGATTGCATTCCAGGAAACTTTGTCTCGGCTCTTTAAGCATTCAAATTGTTTCCTCGACTCTTCCAGATCCCCGGATTTGGCATACATATCCACCAGCGCATTTCCCACAAACAAATTTGATGTCAACCTGTTCTTGATGATAGTGCAGTGCAATTGTCGACCCACTTCTACATATTGCAAGCATGCGCATGCACTCAAAATGCTAGTATAGGTATATTCATCAGGCTGAAAGCCACATCTCTTCATCTGGGTAAACAGTTCCATGACTTCACTGGCATAACCATTTTGTGCAAACCCTCCGAGTATTGCATTCCACAAAACCAAATTTTTCTCCTCTAAAGCGTAAAAAACTTTCATTGCCGCTTCCATTCTCCGCACTTTGCATACATGCTTATCAAAGAACTTCTAACATAGACACTAGAGCTCAAACCCTGCTTAATCGCTTCAGCATGAACTAACAAGCCACAGTCAGTGGCGCCTAGAGCAGCAATGGCACTCAATATGCTACCTAAGGTGGATCTTGTTGATTTAATGCCAAATTTCCTCATTTTTTCAAAAAATGGAGTGCTTCCACCTCATATCCTCTTTGAGCATGACCTGAAATCATCACATTCCATGCCACAACATTAGGGTTTGGCATCTGGGAAAACAACTCACGCCCACCCTCAAGATTTCCTGCACCAACATAAGCGCTAATGACAGTAACAAAAGCCACCTGGTCAGGCTCATGGCCAGCCTTCTTCACCTTCTCAAAAACTTCGAGTGCCTCCTCTGGCAAATTTCCTCGAATATACCCTGCAATCATCGCTGTCCAAGAAACTGTATCAGGTTCGAGTACCCCATCAAAAATCCTCCTTGCATCCAAGAGACAATCACACCTAGCATACATATCAATAATTGAACCTTCACAAACGAACTGAGCTCCAATCCCACTTTAACAAGATCACAGTGTACTTGTTTCCCAAAGTCAATATCCGTAGTCCTTGCACAAGCAGAAAAAACAATCGAATAAGTGAACTCATTTGGCACCATCCATGACGCTTAAGTAGCCGAAAGTGCCACTTAACCTTTTGAATGGAGACCTGCCTCGAATACATCGAAATAGCGAGTTCCAAGCCAGGATATCTCTCCCCTCAAGCCAACTAAACGCCTTCTCCGCTAATTACATCCCCACATTTGGCATAAAGATCAAGAATTGCATTCCCTAGCGACCCTTTTGACCCAATTCAAATTGCATTCCCTGGCCATGGATTGCCTTGCATATAGTTAAAGCCCGCGCTGCTCTCTGCGGCATTTCGTTGAATAAGTGATGTGATGTGAATTGTCTGCATTCTCGAAGGCATAGACGCAGTAGATAAGCGTGAATATCAAATCCTCGTATTGGGTCAGGCTCAGGAGTTGAAGGGGGATTTTCTGGATGGCGGGCGACAGAAGCAGTTGACAAGTTATGTTGACTCGGGAAGTTCTTGCGTGACCTCGCGGCAGGCGACGTCCTGGTTAAGTTCTGAAGGCGCATTTGACTCGGGAGATCTAATGCATTGTCAACGAGAGTGCAGATTCGCAGTTTCCGAATGCACATCAAACCGGGGATTAACCGGCAGTGGCTTCTCTAATGGGCTGTCCTTAACTGGCAGTTGCTACTCCATCGTGATTCTATTGTCTGATTCACACCAGTACAGTATAAAATCACTAGAAAACCGGAGATGCCAAGGCGGTGCGGTGGCGGGCGGCGGTTCCTAGAGCGGAGGAGGCGAATCGCTGAAGAAATCGGGACGAAGAACAGGAGGACTCCCTGAACAAGAAGGAACCCCGGACGACGTGCAACAGGAATCGACGAACAGGACGAAGAATGGAGAACTCCAGAAGAAAATTACCTTCGGTTTAATTAGTGCTCGTAACTAAACGACGTAGTTTTTTTCGTACACATGGACTTTTATACTTAAGCTCTATGCCGCCGCGTAGGAGATAGAAATGAATAAAAAATAAGTCATCTCACTATTTTTCGCTAGTCAAATTAAATGAATATAACGAAGGAATTTGATTGCACAAACTTGACAAGTTTTGAAACTCAACTATACTTATGATTTAATTGTATTTTTTATGACAAGTTTTAAGACTTCTTGAATATTTATCCCGATAAGAGGTTAATATCACGAAAATCTCAAATTGATATTTCTATTATAAATTTATCATTTATTATTTTTCGTTAAATTTTGCCATCAAATTACTGAGTCGGATGACATGTGGTAGTTGATAAATTTACCAATTTGTTATTTTTAATCTCTGTTTGTCATAGGTGCCTGTTTGGTATTTTTACATTTTGTTTGTCACAAGTGTACCAGTTTGACATTTTTTGTGATATTAACCCTATTTAACAGACACTAGTGAAATGTAAATTTATTATAAATATACCAATTTGAGATTTTTTATTGTCAAAATATTAATTTGAAGTAAATTTATTACAAATGTAATATTTTAAGGTTTTTTATTATTGAAAAATTAATTTGGATAAATTTATCATAGGTGTGTATAGTTTGTGTTTTTTGTAGTATTAACCAAAGCAAATATTGTTAGAAATTTCAACAATTTTTAACAATTAAAAAAGTTGGTTTATAATGGCTTTAATGGAAAGCATGACTGCAATCAATTTGTAGCGCCTAACGTTTGATTTAATTTATTGCCATTCATTTATTTTTGCAAGTGATATAAGAAATTATCTTTTTAAATTACTCATTTTTCGCGAAATCAACGCACCTAAATATTCAATTCTTCTAGTATCATCAGTAATTCTCAAGTTCATTGTCAAGGGATAAAACACGACAGGGATCACTACAATACAACTAATTTCTCATTCTAACGCACCAAAAGAATGATGCAACTTCTTGCTGCTTATTGAGTTAAAAACTAAGAGAAACCTTCAATGGCAGAACAGGAGGAAATAAATCCATTGTTATCTCCCTAATTTATAAATGAAAAATGGACTACTGTCTGTGACTGCAAGCTTGCCTCCGGAGCTAACAGTTCTTATTCAGCTCACACCATCTAGCCATGATCCACTAGTAAGGGCAGGGAAACAGCTCGGAACTAGCCGACCGTCGGGAACTTCTCTTTCCTCAGAGACTCGGCGATTCTCTTCGAGATGCAATAAGCCGTGGACTGGATGGTGACCATAGGATTCACTCCTACGGCGCTCGGGAGCACGCTCCCATCGCACACAAACAGGCCTTTCGCCTCCCAACTCTCGCCGTTCTCATCGACCGCGCCCACTTCCTCGGACACGCCCATTCGGCAACTCCCCATCTGGTGTGCACAGCCGTACACGGTCCAGTGCTCCTGGCTCGATCCCAGCCCTCCAGGAACAGTGATCGAGTCCAGGAATTCCTCTATATCCTCTTGCTTAGCCCCTCTGCATTTGATTCTCTGCCCGTCGCTTCGGTATGTGCCGACTTCGACGGCACCAGCCGCAATAAGGATCCTCAGTGCCTGCCTCAGCCCGAGCTTGAGCTTTTCCTTGTCTATTTGGCTTAACCTATAACTGATTACGCCTTCCTCTTTGACGACTCCTGAGCCCTGGTCTCTAACTAATGCGAAAAGAGTAGCGGTTCTCGGATACTTGACCATCCTGTTCTTCATTTCAGCCCCCGATACCCATGGGAACAGCGAGGCAAATGAACCGGGCCCGACAGCCGTAGTTTCTATGATGGCCTGCACTTCAGAGGAATCTTCCGATACCACCTTGTGGATTGAACTGATGATTGGTCCTTCATGCACTCTGCCTCTGTAATCAGTTGAATTTTCCGGAAAGTAACCCCAAGCCAGTAGAACTGGATGAAGGTGGAGGTTTGTGCCTATGTTAGGATTCTTCAACCCACTAGAGATAAGCAAAGGAGGTGTCAAGAGAGAGCCGCAAGCCGAAATTGTCACCTTGGCCTCAATGCGGAGCTTCTTAGAAAAGTCCCTACTGAAGACCGTTGCAACCACTCCCGAGCATCTGTGACCCACCTTCTCATCATTGCTGGTCTCAAGTACGAGTTGTCCGCTTTGCATCCTGTCAAAATCACTGCACCGTGCTCAACAGCATCGACAAGCCATGTGGAGTCGGTACCATGCTTCTCTCCCATTCTACAACCATAGCAGCACGAGCCACAGTAATGGCTCTCGGGAGAGTTCCTCGGGACAGATTCGACGCGCAAACCGAGGTTCAAACACCCTTTTCTAAGAATTTGATTCTGGAAGCCTTCCTCAGTGCAGTTCTCTGTAACACCAATTCTTTTGCACACGGCGTCCATTGCAGTTAAGTACTCAGGGTTTCCGAAAAGTGGGATTTTGTAATCCACAGACCATTCATGGAGTACAGAGCTTGGAGTTTTGATGGAAGCCGACCAGTTCACAGCGGACCCTCCACCTACAGTGGACCCTGCCAAGATCATGAACTTCCCATCGACAGTTGAGAGCAGCCCGCCTGAATCGTACATTTGATTCAGCGATGGTGCCTCCAGGGAAGAATAATCCTGCGGTGTGAAATAATCCCCTTTCTCCAGGAGAACCACTTTCTGACCAGACTGAGCAAGAACGGCCGCGGCGACTCCACCGCCACAACCAGAACCAATTATCACGGCATCGCATTTGATATTGCAGAGATTTGTTTCAGAACATTCTGTGACTTTGAGCCCTTTTCCTGCCAGAGACTGAACAAGGGATGAGCTGCTTTCATACTTGGTCTCAATTATTCCCTTTTCTAGCGGCCTCTCCTTTTTGGATTTCACTGGCTTCTCTCGAGTGTCAACCTCGTATCCAATTGCTTCCCATGACTGGTTCTGGGAGTTCTCATCTGTCTGCAAGAAGAGCAATAAAGAGATTAATTCCTAACAACCTTAAAGCTCAAGGGCCACCATAATAGTCAGCAACTTAGAAGCGGATAACGGAAGAACACAGAACAGTAGCGGTTATTGCAAATTGTGATACCAATAACTCCAGCACAAAGAAGAAATGTACATTCCCTATGAAAACAAAGAATTGTCATTCGCATGGTATCAAGCGAAGAGAGAGAAACAGATGGAAGTCACCCAACTCTCTCCTTTCTGGACAATCTAATCGAGTAAAATCACTGTTTTGGTAGGACATTGAAACAGAAAGTTTATATCAGTGTTGTTATCATCTTTGGTAAATGTATGGAGAATTGTATCTAGAGTCTTCTGCATGGCGAGCCGTTTCTTTTGGGTTCTATAAGCCTTGCTTAACCAATAGAGCTCAACCTGATGAACGTGACCCAACTTTTTAATCAAATATCACTTTGCACGAGTGCATCCTTCATTAAGATGAAAGTATCATGCCGCATACTCTAGTTTACAAAACTGGAATGCTATCTTAGCATACCAACCTTTTAGCCTATGTTAGTAATGAATGATAGGCATTGCTTGAGAGGACAAACAACAAAAGAAGACTTGCCACGGCAAGACTCTTAGTTTCAACACTGGGACCAGCCACCAATGCCGCAATCTTCCAGTGGGCTTGGTTTCTATTTCAACTAGCTTAGCATATTTAATTCATTAGAGTTCAGCGTAATTCCTCACGTCGTCATCATTGTAGAATCTCCATCAAGACAAAGCTAACTACCATGACTTTTGCCGACATCATAACCTAATATCATCTAGACATAATATTTAAACACCATCAAGCACGTGGATTTCTCTAAAATTCCTCACCAGTCACCACCACAGCATTAACTAACCCCTGGAGAATTCAACTTGGATAATATTTGGAAAAAAAAAAAAACTGACATAGTCAAAGAGAAAGGGAGCATTACCCTTGAGAAGAAGATGAACAAGCAGAAACTTTTGACCATTGCGAAGGCAACTTTCAGAGGGATCAGTTTCTTCTTCCTTGACCATCTGTTGAGGACTATCTCCCTCCTCTCCAACGGCATCTCATGGAACTTGTGAATGAAGGGCCATCTCCAGTCCAAGCACAGAAACCCACAGAGCAATAAAGTCCCCAATCTGTAAGAGAGAATCTTCAAGACGAGGCTCACAACAAACACAGCTCTGTGCTTGCCCCTCTTCACCAAAAGCTCTGCAACCTGAACTCCATTGCAGAAGCAAAGGGAAAAAGGGAAACAAAGGAATCAGCTTCTGGTCCCCCAATTCGGGAACAAATTTCTTGGAAAAGCTATAAAATATAAAATTTAAAAAGAAAGTGTGAGAGACTCAATCAACGCTCAATAGAGCACCAAAGAGATACCCTTTCAGAAAAAAAAAAAAAAAGAAAAACAAAAGAAATCGAAGTCCTGAACAGAGATGAAAATTTTGCAACCACGCCAGAAAGCCTGTCTTTGGTTTTTTATTGCCAATTGACGTGAAGATGTTTAGCAACTACGTTTCGAGGAACTACCCAAAAGGAACTATGCCCAGCAAAGAAACTTCACAACACAATGATCGGCCCAGACCAGAAAGGAAAGAAAGAAAGAAACTTTACCGTGGCCAGGCATAGGATATAATTTTACTTGCAGAAGCATGCATGAACCTGCTCTAATCACAAAGAGAAGCAAGCAGAAAACAAGCAAAATGGTAGCTTTTCGACCTCATCGGGGATCGGATGCTGAGACCCAGAAGCTCGGAAGAAAGAGCGCACGGCCTCATTGCGGGGGCATTCGTCGCAGATGCTGTCCGGCGAGCGGGGAGGCACGAGGGTCTCGCACATGGCGGCGAGCGACTGGATTTGTCGGCAGAGAAGCCATGGCTGAAGCCGGCCTCCCTCCTCCCTCCACTCAACAGAGGATGACAGTCTCTTCCCATTGTTCGACTCGTGTAAAAAGCCTAGGAGACCGCCTGTCCGAGCGACGCTTCCTCGCGAGAAAGATGCAGTCCCGCTCCCCCCAGGGAGAAGACGCGAAACACCCAGAGCGAGCGAGAGAGGGAGGGAGAGTTCTGCAGAAGTGTGCAGGTTTGTTCTGCCACGATATGCGACCAAACAGAAATTGTTCGTGTAGAGTCTCTTACGAGTGTTGATCTTGATGGAACTGAGCGGAAGCCGGCCAGTAACTCGTAAATGGCATTCCTTTTCAAAAACGACGGAGCTCCGCATCATCCACGAAAAAGACTTAAATCCCATCCCAAGTAACGACCACCGAATCTCATTATTGCGATTGATGCTACCCATCGCATCTTTCTTATTATCATATCTTAAAAAAAAAAAACCCAATTTTACCAAAAAAATTATATGAATTACATTAATTAAGCCCAAAGATCGGGACCCTTTTGGATTGTGGTCGATCCACATGTATTGTCATTTCCGTAACCGAACAAGAACAACTGGGTCGATTTCAAGGAGCGGGGACACCACGGAGAGGCACCATTAATGGCTGACTTGGAGATTTTGTGCGTTTTCAACGGGTGCATAGGATAGAAGACAGGCAGCACATCATATCACGAAGAGTCCCTTTCGGGATCACGGAGGATTTCCAGAAATGTTTCTTTTTCTCTCTCGAAAAAAGAAAAAAGAAAAAAAAAAAAAGGAGATTGCCGGATTTGGGTGCGCTTCGAAATCAATCTGCTCGTCCTCTCGAAAAGGCCTCCCAGAAACATCTCGGGCCGTTTGCGGAAATTTCGGTGAAGATGGAAAATTTGACTCGAGTCGTGGCTGCATTATCTCCGTCAGGTCAAAACAAAACAAACCAAAAAAAATCAATACCATCGCATATCTCGAATCGATATATTCGTAAAAAATTTATTAAATTTTAAATTAATACATATGTAATAAATTCATTATCCATTAGCTTCCGTTAAATCTTGCCATCAAATTACTTAATTGAATAACACATGATAGTTCATCAATATACCGAAGTAGGATTTTTATCCTCTGTTTGTCACGTGTATATTTCGTGATATTAATCCAATTTAATGAAAATTCATAAATGATAAATTTATCACAGGTATACCAGTTTAGGATTTTTGACATTTGAAAATTTAGTTTTGGGATAAGTTTTTCATATGTGTACTAGTTTAGAGTTTTTTATGGTCAAAAAATTAGTTTATGTTAAATTTATCATAGATGTGTACTGATTTGGGTTTTTTTTTTGTTTTATTAATCCAAAGAAAAAATTGTCACGTCGGACATCTATATGGGTTATTTGTAGTTTGTGTTTAAAGTTAGATTTGCAATCGAATTTCTAGACCTGTCAATGGTCCAATAGCGGATACATAGATCTTTTTGTTGCAGCAATAACGGACCTATGAGAAATCTCGTGAACTGATGATATGTCTTATTGCTATCTGTGGATTTAAATTTGTTCATCTTCTTGTTTTATGTAAGCTTCCATTTTTCTTGAATTTTAGGTTCCGCCTAGTATGCCCGTGAAGTTCCATATTACCGTTCGTACTCTTATAACCTATTGTCGCGGATGCGTGCTAATTCGGGTTTTTTTTTTCTATTGCATTAATCCAAAGAAAAAAATTGTCACTTCTAACGTCTATAGGGGTTATCTGTAATTTGCGTTTAAAGCCAAGATTTGCAATCGAACTTCTAGACGTGTCGATGGTCCAATAGAGCGTACATGGATCTTTTTTTGTTGCGACAATAACGGACCTACGAGAAATTTCATGAATCGATGATATGTCTTGTCGTTATCTGCGGATTTAAATTTGTTCATCTTCTCTTTTCATGCAAGCTTCCATTTTTCTTGAATTTTAGGTTCCGTCTAGTCTGCCTATGAAGTTCCATATTGCCATTCGTAGTCTCATGACTTTTATGAAATAGATGAAAGGAGGGGATTTTTTTTTTGTGATATTATAGAAAGTGTAGTTATTGCATGTAGTGAACGGTTCCCACCTTGGAATAGGGAGGTGGAAAAAACAGGGTCGGTCCTTGATTCCACCAGCTAAGAATCGACCTGTCCACATGCTTGATATGATTTCTAGATTGGATGGGGTCTTGTTGTGCTTTTTCTTTGTTGTCTCTTCTAATACATGCGTAGGTTCTTGTAAAATGAAAGGTTGAGAAATTCTGCCCGTAGTGATTGGCGGAGGTCGCCGAGCCTTCATTGATGGCCGACGGCCTCCTGCTTGCCCTAGCAAAACAAAAAAAGAGAAGAAAAAAATGACAGGAAAAAAATATATTATGAATTTTAAAAAAATGAATTTGAAAGTCAGTGTTGAACGCGCAATTTCTGGCTAAAATTAGACTAATGGGCCGAATTGGCACAAATGCAAAACGTTAAGGGCTAAACTGACACAATTGCAATATGTTTAGGATTTTTTTTTGATAATTTCCCTCGCTCTTCCGTCTAAACCCTTCCTAACAAACTGAGATTATGAACAATCTAACACACTCGATAAGATGAAAATTAAAAAAAAAAAAAATCGTGTAATCAAAACTTCTCTCGAATTCCTTGTTTCTGCAACAAACAACGACAAAACATCTTGGAAGGCCCATGTCTCCCAAGTTGAAAGACCTTAACGCGCTAATGTCCAGTTGTCCACTCGAGAGCCATCTCCTTAAACGACAGCCTCTCTGGTTCCGCTCTCTTTTCCACCGTCCGATCCATCGGCAAACTGATCTTAGCAACCCGATATTTATTGACAATTACCACCTGTTTCATTAAATCACAGTGAAAAGTAATATATATATATATATATATAATATATATATATATATATATATATATATATATATATATATATAAAAACTCCATTGATGCCAATCTCTAGATATTTATCCTAACCTTTCTTCTCATGATACCAAAAATTCCAACTTTTACCTCTGTCACACATTCACCGCGACGGAAGGCACGTGGCTTAAATGGAAAAAAAAAAACGACAATCATCTTGATTGATAAATCAAAACCATGACGGATACAAATTTGGAGTTCTTGAGGTCACAAGAAAAAGTTGCAGTAAACGTGACTAGTAAATTTGAGCATTTTGGTATTATTTCCCTCAATTTACCAATGCAAGTTTCACCTCCTTATGTAATGGACAGGTAATTTAATTTCGTATCAAGGTTAGTCAACCTCTAGAAGCAAAAGGGACGCACCATCCGAAGCTTCAACCAGTACTTTTAGTGGAATTTTCATTGTTGTTATATCTTGGCTGTTTAATTACTGTCAAATACATGTGAATTCCCCCTTTTCTTTTATTCCCATTTTACCCCAACAAAGAGGTCTTAGACATCAATGCCTCTCGTCGCGGCGGACTGCCACGGCACCGGTTGATTCTGGCACACGGACGGGTGTAATTATGCACCGGTAAGCGAGGAGCGTGCGGGTTCTGGCAACCGGGCGGAGGGTGGGGTCTTTTGCATCGGTCAAGTACTCCTATTACAATCGGCCGAGCCGCCCCAACGCGGTGGAGCTCTACCCCGATGCTGGGGCTTGCTGCTGGCCCAAGGTCGGGGCCCTCCGCCACGGTGCGGCAGACCGCTACCGTGCCAACAAGTGCCAAGAAGAGGAGCCACAGCTTCATGATCTCTGTTTTGGGTTGCTCGTCCACGAAGTTTGGTGAATGATTTTGAGGGTGGCTGTGATCGTTTTTGTAGCGTTGGTGGAACGTACTTTAACGGTAGTCCTGCAATCATGAGGCGATGTAAATTCAGTTACCTAAATTTACGAGTGCACTACAGTTTCACATAATTAATTCAATAATCGATTCATCGAGCTCTTGCTGAATTAAATGTACAATTAATGTTGTTATTGATCTTTAATTACGGAAATTTCCTGTCGATGAACACTAATTTTCCCTGAGCGAAATCGGCAGTTTGCTACGTGATAAAAAAAAATGTTGTTTTTATTGGTACAAATACATCATTAGCTGACCAAAAATGCATGGGAAAAAAAGTCAAAAAATTGAAGGATTTTATCTCGGTGGAAATTATTTTGCAACAAACCAAAGCACTCTTTTTGTGACATGAAAAAAAAAAATGCCTCGAAGACTTTGATAAAATAAAGCCGAAAATAAAGTTGTGGAATTTCTAAATGTTATTGTTGAATTATACAAGAGCCTATTTATATGCTTTGCAAGATCGCTATTTATAGTATCATGATATTACTGTAGGAATTACAATCAATTATGATAACAAAACACAATCTGAGAGATATACATATTCATGTGATATCTGAGACATACACATAATCGGACGATATATTTATGACATCCCATCAAACTTAAGTTGACACAGAAGAAGTCAACTAGTTTGGAAAATAGATCTTGGAAACCCTAGGTGGATGAGCCTGAACACATCAACAATTTGATTAACCGAAGTGGAGACAAGATGAACAGTAGCATGAAGCACATGAGAGTGTTTCAATATATTTGGTGTGCTCATAAAAAACATCATTATGTACTATTTGGATAGAACTCCAATTGTCACAACAAAGTACCACTGTGCCATCACGACGGATGCCCATGTCCTCTAATAACCCTTGAAACCATAATAATTGTGATGTCGTATTAGTCAGAGCATGATGTTTTTGCTTCAGTACTAGATCGAGTGACAACAATTTGTTTCTTGCTACGCCATGAGATAAGTGAATTACCTAGAAAGTAGCAGTAGTCAATAGTGGAGCGACCACCAAAAGGGTCTCCAGCCCAGTCAGTATCAAAGTAAGCCTTCAACTCCAAGGTAGATTGGGCAGAAAAGTGAAGACTGTGAAATAAAGTGCCCTTGACATAACGAAGAATTTGAAGAACAATAGCAAAAAGTATGGTTCATGGCTCAGTCATTAACTAACTAGCAATGAAAACATAGCCTATGTCAAGATGAGTCATAGTGAGATATACAAAACTCCAGACTCGTCGATAGATATTAGGATTCAAAAGAAGAGTCCCATCTTGGTCATTAAATTTGGCACCAGTCTCAATGGGAGTTCTAGCAGTCTTGTCGTCAATAAGTCCAACTCGAGAAAGAAGATCAGTGGCGTATTTAGCTTGAGAAAGATAATAGTATGAGGAATCTAAAGTAACATACAAGCCTAGAAAATAACTGAGTTGCCCGAAATCTTTTATTTCAAACTATTGACTAAGATAATGCTGGAATTGGCAATCATATATGGTCATCACCAGTAATAACCATGTTGTCGACATATAAAACTAATAGAATATAGCCACGAGATGTTCGCTAAATAAAGAGACATTGTCATAAGGGCAATATTTAGATCCAAGGCGTTCCATGGTGGAGCTGAACTTAGCATACCATGCATGAGGACCTTACTTTAGTCCATATAATGCTCGATATAATCGATATACTTTATGAGAAGTGGTGTATCCAGAAGGAGCTCCATATATACTTCCTCAGTAAGATCACCATTGAGAAATGCATTTGTAAATAAAGGCCATCGCATGATAGAGGCGACAACAAGAAGACTGCGAACAAACGTAAGACGTGCAATTGGAACAAACTTCTCATCATAAGCAATCACATACTCCCGAGTAAAACATTTTGCTACTAGTCGAATTTTGTAACGTTCCACGTACCATCTGCTTTTGTTTTGTTCTTAAATTACATTCACTTTGTTCCCCATTCTTTTCCATCACCCGATCCACCGGCAAATTGATCAAGTATCCCAATATCCATTGAAAATTACCACCTATTACATTATATTATGGGAAAGAGCCAAAAAAAAAAAAAATCAAACGATACCATTCCAAGACATTTGCCCTAAATTTTTTTTATCAAAAATTTCTAACTTTTACCCATGTTGCACATTTACCTTCAAGTTCCCTCAATAAACACCGTTAAAAATCTTTCTATATAGATGGCGAAAGGCAAACATAGTTTCCCATAAATTATTAATGCAAGTTTCGCCTCCTTGTTGAATGCAATGCGTGTATATAATTTATGGTTCATAAATAATATTGTTCGACACCAGTAATTAAAAAAGTATGCAATAGACAGAAATTAAGTTTCCGATCAGCGTTAGTCAACCCCTAGCAGCAAAAGGGGACGCAGCATCCGAAGCTTCAACAAATACTTCTAATGAAATTTTCATTATCGTGCATTTTTGCCGTTTAATTACCGTCAAATACATGTAAATCCCCCCAATTTTTTCTAACAGCGACGTCTTAGACATCGATGGCCTCTTGTCGCGGTGGATTGCCGCGGCACCGGTTGAATTTGGCGCACGGACGGGTGTAACTATGCACTGGTTTTCGGCAACTGGCAATCGGGCGGAGGACGGGGTCTTTGGCAGGGGTCAAGTACTCCTATAGCGATTGAGCGGGCCGGCCCGACGCGGCGGAGTTCTACCCCGACACTGGGCTCGCCGCTGCCCGAGGTTGGGGCCCTCCACCGTGGCGCGGCAGACAGCTGCCGTGCCAACAAGCGCCAAGAAGAGGAGGCACAGCTTCATGATCTCTCTTTTTGTATTTCCTCTGTCTTATGTTTTCAGAAGAGATCGTGGAGAAGTTCGGTGAATGATTTTGAGGGTTCTTGTGGTGGTTTTCATAGCAAAGGCGAAACGTAATTTGACCTTAGTCAGCAATTATGTGGGGATGCAAAATTCAGTTACCTAAATTTACGACCGCACTATAGTTTCAGATAATTAAATGAGCTCTTGCTGAATTAAGTATACATTTAATGTTGTTACCGATGTTTTCCCAATTTAATCGTTTTGCGCCTCATAATTAAAAGTTGCTGTAGATTAATGTAGTCTTTGAACTGCATGAAAATAATCATCGTAGCTCTTCCATTGATTTAAGATCAGGAGCGAGTAGGACAGTCGGCGCTTGCTTCAGGGATTTCCGGTCAAAATTGGCCGGATAGATTAATTGGCAAAACGTGAATAGGTTAGGACTCAACTGACCAAACTAAAAAGTTTAAAATTAAATTGATCAAGTAGTTAGGATTTTTTTGGATAATTTTCTCGGGTGGAGTCTCTGCTTCCCTCCTGGTCGAGGCTCATCAGCAAAGCTTCAAGTCGAGGCCAATCCAATTTGCCCTTGTCTAATTCTACTTGCTCCTCCGCCTTGTGCGGCCGTGCTTGCATTTGAATCTCGCCTGATACCTGGACCGGCGGAGAAATTCCGAACAACAGTGTTGCTTCATCGGGGGAAATCCAATAGGCCCAAGAGAGAATTGAGTGGGCTCGACTATTACCAATCTTGAACCTCTCGTGCACTCGGGCCACTTTGGACATGTTGGACCAAGTTCTTGGATGATTGCTCTGCTTCAATCATTGGGAAAATGATATAAACGATCCATTAGCTTGGGTTCAATATGTCATGTGATGGTCTAAATTTTCATACATGTTCAATTTATTTCCTAGACCGTGTGAAGATGTTCCATGTTGTCATTGCTCTTGAATTAATGAAAGGACAACATCGAACATTTTCATATAGCTCAGGTATTACAATAAATATGTACCAAAAGTCCAGGAACTCCACTAAGCAAATTAAAAGCTCATGGACTACATTACACATTAGGCTGAAGTTCAAAGACAACATTGAACAATTGAAAAATTCAGAGATCATGTTGTACATTGGACTCAAATTCAGAAATCGTTTGTGTCGTTATTCTTTTATTCATCAATTTTTTCTTTTTTGCAATTATTGGCTACAAATTAAACGCATTGATCACCTTTTTTTATTAGTTGATCAATATCATCACGGGACTTCAAAATCTTAATGTCCCTTGATTCGTTTGTTAACATACAAACGAATTCGTTTAGGAAAAAAGGGCATATCGAACATATTCCGAAAACGGGTTCCTACTCAAACAATTACTAGGGAATTAATAAGTATGTAGCAGTCAACGAGGTCTTGACGACTTTCCTGTCTTATTAATGAAACTAGTTTTTGCAGATTTTCATATTGTCGTACACTGGGGTGCCAATAGTTTGGTTGGATTTTTTTTTTGGGAGTATAGTTTGGTTAGATTTGATTTTTCAAGAAAAACCGAAATCGAACTAAATCATTAGGGTGTAAATTTGAATTAAATTGAATTTTGCCCTGAACCGTAAATGATTGAACCAAAAATCTAGTTCAAATCGGTTCGATTTTCGATTTTTCTTTCTTATTTTTATTTTTTATTTTTTATTTTTTGAATTCAAATCAGGCAAAACTGTCGGCACTGGCTGAGGGTCGGTGAGCCCTAGGTGAGGGTCGACAACCCCCGCCGACCCTTGGGGGAAAGCCGTAAGCCCCATCAACTCCTGGGCAAAGGGCTACAAAGCCCTTGCTAGCCCTTGTTAAAGGGTCGTAGCCTCTTGATTGCCTAAAAAAAAAAAGAAAAGAAAAATGAAAAAAAGGAATGGTGATTTGAAGTTTTTTAGTGCCTGTTGATTAATTCAAACCGAACAGAAATAATTGATCTGGAAAAAAAAAGAATGATTATTTTCAATTATCTGAATTGAAAATCAAATTGAAACCAAAATGCATGAAATTTTTAGTTTAGTATAGCTCGATTCATGGTTCGATTTAATTTTTTGGTTCGGTTTTGACACCCTAGCCATAAGAAATTTAGACATTTATCAGTCATCAAATCGGTGGTTATTATGATTTTTAATTGATTGATTTTCGGACATGTTAATCAATAAATGAAAATTAGTTACTTCTTGTTAAGTTTTAATAAGTGCCGAGTTTGCCGACAACCGCGAACGATGGGTATGGAGGCCAAGTGAATTTAAAATACCATTGTATTCTTCGTTGGCTTTGTCTTGATTGGTTGGTTAGGGTGTGCATGGCAACACTTCTGCCTCATAAATCAATTTTTGGCCAGAAGTTGATTTTTCTATTTATACTCTGAAGTAATTTCTGTTAAGAAAAATTCGTTTGGTAACGGTTGAGAATTTCTACTTCTAAAACATTATTAACACAAAATATTTTATAAAAAAAATAATATAGGCAATCGAAAATTTCTATGTGTCGCGACCAAAAATTTCCGATCGGGGAAATTCCAGGTTAACGGATTATCATGTTAATTAAATTAACTAACTAATACGGACCCTCGCAAGCCCTACCGAATCGCAACTTTGATTTTTGTTCGAATGATTTTAAAATTTGGAGTCACCACTAATCATTTTTGGTAGGTTGATTAGAACCTAAGTAAATTAGCGGGAAAACTAAATTACTTCTACGAACCAGAGATTATGAGTTCGGGGACTTGGTTACACGGTCAATTAAACTAATGCCCTTTCGGTACCTTAATTCCATGGATATCCTAATTTGGCAACTCAGGCTTGATTTACTCTTAAGGCTCTAGTGGGGTGTTCTCTTTTTGTATTTTCACTTTTTAGATGAAATATATGGAGTGATATTTTTTTGGTATTTCAATGCTCTAAAAATTTCCTAAAGCCGAAAGAGGGAGTGTGCTATCGACTTCTGTGCAGTGTTACAACTCCAGCATGTGGCTTGGTCTACTCATTTGGGGTCTGACGGTATAGAAATTAGACTGCAGGGAATAAAATTGCGATAAATAGGACCTCCAATAAAGGGCTCGGCCTTGGGCTCGCCTACCCATTTTGAGGTTTATAGTACATGAATTAAATTGCAGGAAATTAAATTGCGATAAATAAAAGACCTCTAATAAAAGGATCGGCCTTGGCTCGGCCTAACCATTTTGGGGTTTTATGATACAGAAATTAAATTACGGGGAATTAAATTGCGATAAATAAATGACCTCCAATAAAGGGATCAGCTTGACTCGGCCTACCCATTTTGGGGTTTTATGGTACAGAAATTAAATTGCAGAAATTAAATTGCGATTAAATAAAGGACCTCCAATAAAGGGATCAACCTGGTTCGACTACCCATTTTGGGGTTTTATGGTACAGAAATTAAATTGCAGGAAATTAAATTGCGATAAATAAAGGACCTCCAATAAAGGGATTAGCCTTGCCTCGACCTACATATTTTGGGTTTTATGGTACAGAAATTAAATTGCAGGAAACTAAATTGCGATAAATAAAGAACTCCAATAAAGGGCTCAGCCTACCCATTTTGGGGTTTTATGGTTACAGAAATTAAATTGCGGGGGAATTAAATTGCGATAAATAAAGGACCTCCAATAAAGGGATCAGCCTTGACTCGGCCTACTCATTTTGGGTTTTTATGTACAAAAATTAAATTGCAGAAAATTAAATTGCAATAAAATAAAGGACCTCCAATAAAGGGATCAGCCTTGGTTTAGCCTACCCATTTTGGGGTTTAATGGTACAGAAATTAAATTACAGGAAATTAAATTGCAATAAATAAAAGATCTCTAATAAAGGATCAGCCTTGGCTCGCTTAACCATTTTGGGGTTTTATGGTGTCAGAAATTAAATTACAAGGAATTAAATTATGATAAATAAAGGACCTCTAATAAAGGGATCAGCCTTGACTCGGCCTACCCATTTTGAGATTTTATGGTGCATAAATTAAATTACAGGAAATTAAATTGCGATAAATAAAGGACCTCCAATAAAGGGATCAACCTTGGTTCGGGCTACCCATTTTGGGGTTTTATGGTGCAGAAATTAAATTGCATGAAATTAAATTGCGATAAATAAAGGACCTCCATTGGGGGGTTTGCCCTTCCATTTTGGGGTTTGAATTCTTTAAAATAAAATACAACAAATTGATTCAACCATTCGAGCCGAAATGTATCGACGATCGGCTGAGAATTTGAAGGACACCTTGGAGCTTGTCTGGGCCAACTTTGCACCTCCATGGAATCTACCGTTGATATGGAATTTCCCTTTTGCCTGACATAAAAATATTAGAAAATGGAGTGAGTGGAAATAAACAATGCTAATAGAATTTTACACGCTAAGGTATATATTAAGCCACATTATGCACAAAATGATCTGAATTACGGTTGAATGTTAGGCAAACAGGAAGAAGAAAAAAAAAAAGCATGACAAACGGGTGCCACAATCATAAATTTCCAAAGAGACATTGAACCATATTGGGTTCGGCATTCCTCTCCACGATTTTGGCTGGTTTGTTTTAGTGACAATTGCATGCACCTTCGAAGAAGCAAATCGCTTTCAAGGTCCGAAACCAAAACACCGAAACACCACCATACCACCACCGTGGGAACAATTCGCGAAGAATCAGACCTCTTGTGGAGCTTTTGAGGAGGGCAGAGGGCATGCCGGCTCGAAGAGGGACGGGCGTCAGAGAGAAA
>JAGVVM010008940.1:0-17139 GCA_019149425.1 Psidium friedrichsthalianum
AAAAAGAAATAGAATTATTAAAAAAAATAAATCATAAAAAATTCGGGAAAATCCTATAAAATTAAATGAAAATAGAAAACAAAAAGGAAAAAATTTAGTACGACGCACGTTTTAGAGTCGGGTCTACTCGGGTGGGTTTTGGTTTGGAACCTTCAGGTCCACTGGTCAGGGTCCGACCCTGACCCGGTCCGGATATTAAAAATTATTAATAAAAAAACCAAATACTAAATAAATAAGTCAAAAAAAAATCCCGACAAATCATTAAAAATAAAAAAATTTTCTAAAAAAATAGATAATAAAATAAATTACATAATAATAACCAGTGATAAATTTTCAGAAAATGTTAAAAAGTAAATAAATTCCAAAAAATATATATAAATAATAATTAAAAATAATAACAAAATAAAACAAAACAAAAAAAAGAAATATAACCAATGAAGATAAAACGAAAAGAAATCATAAAAAATATCATATAATAATAATAATAATAAACAAATAAATAAATAAACAATATATAATATAAAAAAAAATTCTAAAAATCCTTAGAAAAATTTAGGAAATTCCGAAATAGACATTTAATTAAATAAAAAAAAAATCCATAAAAAACAGTGAAAATCATAGCAAACTTTAAGAAAAATTTAAAAATATGTTAAAAATATAGGAAACTTTTGGAAAGATATAGAGCAGTTTTAGATCATTAACAAAAATCCTAGAAAAATGAAAATGTTTCAAACAATAGGAAAATAACCAGAAAGGCTTAGAAATTCTAAAAAATTTCAGAAAACTCTATTTAAAATTCAGAAAATCCTCAAATTGTGGAAAATTAAGGGAAAAGCCCACATTTCAACTGGTTTGACCTATTTCCACATTTCTCGAATTTCCGAGCCTCCAAAATGAACCATTTTGCCCTCTGGTCAATCGACCCAACCATTCCAAATCACCCCTGAACCCAATTGACATGTTTTTCTCGGCCTTCCAAGCTCCCCTATGTGGTGGCGGTGGGGTTTTTGACTGGTTTGGATGTGATTTCTCTGTGAATTGATATTCCTGATTGCGCATTTAATTTTTCTATGATTGTGATTTATATATGATACTCCCATTTGCATGAACCCATTGTGGACCCTCAGAGCCGACCTTACCCAATCTCCGCTGCACGACTACTTGAATAGGAAATCATCACATAGGTACGCGAAAGGGCGTCGTAGAAATATTGGCGTACTAAGTCCCCGAATCCAAATCTCTGGTTTTTCGCAGATCGAACGATTTCTCAATCGCTCGATAGGGTTTCCGATCATCCCCTCCAAGATATTGTGGCGACTCTGATGGCAATGCAACACTGATCACATGTCACCCGACCACACTAAGGTTCCGACTTCGATTTAATCTTTCCTGACGCGATTTGGTATGGCCTGGAGGGCCCGAGCGAATCCCCGGATATCTCAAACATGGGCCTAGCAATCCATTAACTCCCCGAGACCCGGTAGGAATCTCGGGAGGGTCGCGACAACTTGCACTTCAGTGATCAACCTTTGCAAATTGATGCCACTTAAAATAATAAACACGGATTTTGCAGGCAAATCACCACCCAATTCACCAACATTTGCAACATACCACAGTCTATTTGCAGCATACCCGCAGCCACATTTGCAACAAACATTTTATCAAAAACTAAGCAAGATTGAACAATGAATAGTCCCAAGAACTGAGCAAAACATTGCATTACAACCTTCCATTTCCAACTATATGACACTTAAATAAATAACCATGGGAAGTAGGATTTGCAACAAATCACCGACCCATTACCTGTAAATTCTAACAAGTGAAACACCATATTTGCAGCAAACCACAAAGTTTCCTGGTTTGCAAATGTAGCAAACCAGCAAACCAACCGAGCAGCAAATCAGAGCCCATTTGCAGCATACAGCAGCCACATTTGCAACCAAACCGAACAAGTGAAGCAAAAACTAGTGTATAGAGATTGACAATACATATAGTCCAAGAACTGAGCAAAAACTAAGCAATACTGCAATTACAAACCTTCCATTTCCACAAAATACTGTAGCAACGTCTGCATCCACACAAAAATTCCCTTACTTATACATTATCCATACAAGTATATGTCCAAGTGATCTTCACTACGGTAGACTGAGAAACTTTCTCTCATCACACACCTTACCTTGACCATTAAATAAGCTACACAACAGAACAAAAACACAATTAACACTCGATGATGTTTTCTTTGTCTTTTCAGCTTGACACTTCCTTCTTCATTTGATTGGTCACAGATTTTACAAGCGTTCATCTCACTTCCCTTGAATCACCTCGTCCAACTCCTCGTCCATGAATGCAGGTAGAGGTTCATGTCGTTTTCAAGAAGCTCCAATATCACCTCTGTGGCTCGGCCGATAACTTTTGATCTACCCATTTGAAGTATTTGCACTTGGATCCCTCTCTAATACCTGCCACATCCATGGAATCTTCTCCCTGGATTCAATCGAGTCCAAGATGTTCTTCTTGGACTAGTAACCCACAATAACAGTAACCTCGCCATCTTCTTCAACTGGTCGAAACGATTTGCGCTGCGCTACTGAAGCTCCTTCCGTCCATTTTGAAGTATGGTTGTTTTACGACTTTCAGCTTATGTAGCTATAAGAAAACAAAGAAAAAAATGACAAATCACTTGTTTTCTGACCATAAAGGAAAGAAGATGAACTCAGTTAGCAAAAATCATCGCAGACAACAAAATTGATGACGAACACGCAAACCTTTGGAATGCCTTACAATATGATATGACTAGGGATCGGAAGAAATAGTCGCCGAATTTCGAGTGGCTCGTCGACCAAAACTGATTCCATTGTTCCATTCTTCCTCTGCTTTGCTTGGGGGCCAGCCGTTAGGGTTTTTCATTTGGGTTCAATTGGGGATTTAGGAGTTTATGGGCGAAGCAAATGAACGACGTCGTTTTGATCTTCAAATTGCTGACTCAGCCTCCGGCGAGCCACGTCATCCAAAGTTTTTAATTAAAAACTCACGTAGACTTTCCGCATGCCACCTATACTGCTGATCGGACTTGCACTGAAGTGCACACTGTTCTCCAAACTTAGCACTTAAGTGAACGATTTGAAAGTTTTGCACCAAAGTGTACGCCGTACACAAGTTTTTGGCACTTGGGGTGAACTTTTGTCACTTTTACCTTTCAGGTAGACAGGTTGCTGACTCTTCACGACTCCAATAAAATCACAGGAATAACACGACCCTGACAGTCAAAGATATTGTTGTACAGAGTCAAACATAAGATTTCATAGTCCACTTTCCCATTAAGGTGACTGATACAAGAGAAAAGGGGGTAGGGGTACCCCCTTCACAAAAGTTCAAAAAAGGGAAGCTCTAATCGACTCTCTGTCCTGGACAAAAATTTACAGAAAGAGTGGTTTCACAATGAGTAAAAAGTGGACTAATAAGGAGGAAAACTTTTCCAGTTGAAGGCTCCATTTTTTTTTTTTTTGTGAAAAATGAATGATTTGGAAAATATTTTCCTAAAAATGATTGCTTATATTGTTTCAAATAATTATTCAATTGAAAGTATTTTTATTTTATTGAGAGCAATTCACGACTAAACATTTTCATGGATGATGAAAATATTTATTGTTCATTCATTTTTGTACGTCATATAAGCGATCATTTTTAGGAAAATATTTTCCAAATCTTTTGTTTTCCGCCAACCAAACAGAGCCGAAAATAAGCATTGAGATTACAACGGGAAGAAACTTCCCATAACTGATCTTTCGATTGGTGCATTACAAACATGAACATCACCCATAATTATATTCAACTTTACACGTTCGTGATGTCCATAACTTGTAACCCTCAATTAGAGGCATGGAATGGAGGATAATATGGCCCATAACCAAAATAACTAAAGACAAAAATGTGAGTTCCTTTAAACACAATGCAGATATCAGTCTAATTACAGTGCAGTACTGCTTATGCCAATGAGATAATATCAACCATCAGTTACCTGGTGAATTAGTTGGTAAAAACTGTGCTGCCCGTTTGTTCCTGGTTCACCAAAGTCTATTTTCGCCGCTCTCAAATGGAAGTGGCACACCATCGATTGACACACCCTTGCCATTACTCTCCATGCTGACCTACATTATGACAGAAACATGGCATCTAAATAACCAGAGATCAATCTCCAAGGGAAATATAAATAAGCAAAGGGCTTATAAATATGCCTGTTGTATGTGCGGGGCAAACTTCTCCAAGGCTTGAGAGTATGGTAAGATGGCCTGCACAAAAAATCAGAAACTCAGTGAAAATGTTTATACATCCGACCAGAAAACAGTTAAGATCCTAGGCAGAGGAAAGGACACCCACTCTTGCTGGATATCCTAGAAATGAAACATTCCATACGCTCAACAAACCTAAGAGCACCTGAAGAACAGAAAGTCACCAGTTTTCAAGTCAAAATGCCTGTAAGAGAGTATCAATGTTGACCTTGGAAGAAGGCCACTAAATTATGGGTATAAAGTTAGGCAATCGACAATTGTAACACCATAAGAAGTTCTATTGGAAAAATGAAGTCTATGTTCCTAGCAAACTTACAGGTATGTTCTTGTCAAATGGTGCTGAATAGAAATGCTGATCAATGCTTTGAGCTCCCCTCAAGAACCTGAAAACAATGGCAGTGCATTAACCACATTTTAAAGGACACATACAGAGATGTCAGTACTTGAGCAGATTTCTGAAGTCGAATCATCAAAAATATGAAATATTTTAAGTAATGAGCATCACTGAAATAGTTGAGAGCAGAAAAGTCCAACAATAGACAGGTCTGCTATCAAACACCATGACGATACTTGATACTTTCAAACTTCAAGTAAAGATTTTTAAATTTAGGCGATCCACTCAACTAAGATTGGACAATTCAACAAAGAGAGATCTGCAATTGATCTCAAAAAAAATGCGATAGATAAAGAAGAGAGAACTGCAAGAATTCAAGACCAACTCAACCAACCAGAAAGATTTGCAGCAATTGCCCACCGAATAAAATACACAAAAGCATACTTAACAAAATTAATCTTATTGAAATGATAGGATTGATGCTTCTTAACGTCTTCTGGGGAAGATTTTTTGGGGAAGGAGGGAGTAAGGTCATCGTACCTACAACCTATGTTTGAACATATTTAAGATGCTAGGGTGGTATTGGGTGTGGGGATCTAGACATTTGTTACTGATAGAACACCTGATGGCCTAAATAATTAGAACATGAGCAGAAATCATCACTGACTCAATACAGAACTCTACAAATAATAGTAGTTGTCATACTTCTCAACATCGGGAAGCATTTGATCGACGAGGGCTTGTTTTGGTGTATTGACGAGGGCTAAATCGACTAGCTTGTGCATTTTTCGCTTCAGCGTCGAGATCTGGTTTGGCATGGAAGCATTCGGTCGACGTTGGTGCTGGCGTGATTGATGCGGACTATAGAGGTCCGGTTGGGTGATCCTGTTCAACCACTCCGACATCGACTTCGAAGTGAATGTGGGCGACAGGATCGCGCAGCTGATCATTGAGAAAATCATGACCCCAATATTGTCGAGGTCGAGGACTTGGACTCAACTTTGAGGGGCGAGGGCGGGTTTGGGTCGACTGGGTGTGAGGCCGTGGGCTTGGTTTCGGATTAACTTATTCTCCATATGTTTATTGTCAATGGGTATTAGGTTTTGTCTGCCTGGGATGCACGCCGGTCTGGTAGGGTCGTTATCTTGGTTGAGAAAATTTCGTCGAACAGTTGGCCTGTAAAAATCTGCTAATATCTATGTGCTCCGCCACGCTTTTTAAGTTTGCCTGACTGTGCTTCAACATGTGACTGAACAACCGTGGTGGAGATGATAGTGCGGTGCGCCTTTTCATCATTTTACTGCAATTCTGGTTCTTACTAAAGATCGGCGGTAATGATCGGATTACACTGTCTAATCGACTAAACTTGCATCATCGTTGGAGCCGGGATTACACGATCCTGCTTGCACACTGATTTGGTTCGTGCCAATTACTCACTCAGCATGAATCGTGAAGTTGGAAATTGGGGTATCCTTTATTGGGTTTCTGACAATTTCTGGTGCAAGATCCAGTTCAGAAAGTACCACTCCAATGGGCATGTTCTTTTGGACCAAAAAAATAATGTGCATGTTCCTGTTTACAGACCACAACAGAACTGATCACTGCTCTCCCATCCTAAAACACAGAAATCTGTTGCTTGCCTGATTATTTCGGTCAATTTGTCTGATGGATGATTTTGTGTCATTAGAGATGCCATAAGTCATCAGCCTATGCTGGCAAAATGACTTGAAAGAGATTATCCGGCAATCTCATTCAACTTTGATGGGTTACCATCATATTCGTGGCAACAGGGTCGGGGGATCGGGGGGCACATCTGAAGTTGCCTGCAACAAAGAAGTGACTGTTACTGCTGCTGAGCATATCAGCCTCTTAACTTCTCAATGTGCTGTAGTCCAGAAAATGCAACATCACTTGCTTGGATTCAGCACAGGAGACGTATGAAATAGATCAATTGATGCTTCATTATACCTTCAGATATCTTGTCAGCATTGTTGTAGTACTGTAATTGAAGCCTTCAACGGGTTCTTCTTTCACACGAGACCCATGAAGTTGCTTCCTCACTTGAGTTGCCAGGGACTGCAAAGACAATGAAATTAGGCTCGACAATGGAGGAAGCTCTAGCAGTTCATCTTTGACAGTAAGGAATAACAAGGACAATATTCTCTAGTTGATCTATACCTTTCCTAACTCAACTCCCCACTGGTCAAAGGAATTGATGCCCCATACAAAACCTTGCACAGCTACTCTGTGTTCATAGATCGCCAGTAACTGAGGAAGGCAATCATTTTGTTGAAGGTTAGCCAACAGTAATTGGGTCTCCACAATTAAGGATAAGAGCACAACCAGGAAATGGAATGCATGAGAAAAATTGGGTGAATCACGTCTTCGCAGAGGAAGGAAAGATGCAGAACTTCCACAGCAGAAATGTCCATACAAATAAGAACTAGCGCAGTAAAGCACATTTCTGTTTCGTGAAAGTATTATGTCATGGACAGGACAAGGGTCAGTTGATCCCACACAATTTTTTACTTGCTTTTTGGGGACTTCGCTAATAATCCATAGCATCTTGAGATAGTGCTATATACACATCTTTTGAGGTTAGCAGATCAATTCCATGGGCCCGTGATCTACCTTCATAAGGTGTGCTTTCTCGTCATTAAGAAAAAAGAAGCGCCGAGTCATTACCTTAACTACGAGGAGATAGAGTACAATTTCAAGCAAATTCAAATAAATGTCAGCAGGCGAGTAAATGTATGAAAGGACTTCTCTTCTTTTTTAAACAAACTGGCAAAGGAAGTGGAAACAACTTGGGGACTCAGTACTGTGAAGTATTGAACTTTATAACGTAAAACAGAATATTTTGGCCAAAAAGTAATCAAGTTCTAAATATGGAGACCAGAGAGATCACATCAATCAGATATCTGAGACTGCCATGTAATGTGCAGGTCACAGATAGAAAGGCTCTAGGTTGGCTTGGCAACAACCCTATGTCATAGAAGTCCACAAAATGGTATTCCATATAGAATGCAAATATTGGAATCTTTCATCTGTAACCAATTGCGGCATATGTAATGTTTGCATTGGACTCAACAGATACTAGTTAATGAGGGCATACATTTGAGAGAGAGAGAGTGATTAGTTCGTGTTACTGGAAGTGTTAACCATTGCTCAAAGAAAGCTTCAGTAGACAATGCAGCCAATGACGTCTCAAAAGCAGGGCAGTACAAACCTGTCCAATGTTATAGGCAGTCAAGGATGGGAGCAGAAGACTCAGAGAAGGCCTATCACCAGTGAAAGTCTGCAGGAAAAAAAGAAGATGCAACAATCAAGACAAACCCTGGATTGCAAAAACAAGATTCTACGAACTTACCTTATGAGGGATAAGATAAGGAGGAACATTCTCCCTTTGTAACTGTTCTGGGGTCTACGCCATACCAAGATGTGGTTAGATTTCACTTCCGCTAGCAACTCCATAAAATGTTCAAAAAACTCTAGAGACAACACACCTTCCCATATGCTAAGGCATCTGGTTGTGCAAAGAAGTTGGACATGAGCTCATCATGGTTATTCACCACTTCACCTAAACAATCGAGCATTCCAGTTGGTGCAAACAAACGTGGATATGAAATAAAGTAAACGAAGCTTCATTTAACATTGTCACTTTTACCTTTCAGGTAGACAGGTTGCTGACTCTTCACGACTCCAATAAAATCACAGGGAATAACACGACCCTGACAGTCAAAGATATTGTTGTACAGAGTCAAACATAAGATTTCATAGTCCACTTTCCCATTAAGGTGACTGATACAAGAGAAAAGGGGGTAGGGGTACCCCCTTCACAAAAGTTCAAAAAAGGGAAGCTCTAATCGACTCTCTGTCCTGGACAAAAATTTACAGAAAGAGTGGTTTCACAATGAGTAAAAAGTGGACTAATAAGGAGGAAAACCTTTTCCAGTTGAAGGCTCCATTTTTTTTTTTTGTGAAAAATGAATGATTTGGAAAATATTTTCCTAAAAATGATTGCTTATATTGTTTCAAATAATTATTCAATTGAAAGTATTTTTATTTTATTGAGAGCAATTCACGACTAAACATTTTCATGGATGATGAAAATATTTATTGTTCATTCATTTTTGTACGTCATATAAGCGATCATTTTTAGGAAAATATTTTCCAAATCTTTTGTTTTCCGCCAACCAAACAGAGCCGAAAATAAGCATTGAGATTACAACGGGAAGAAACTTCCCATAACTGATCTTTCGATTGGTGCATTACAAACATGAACATCACCCATAATTATATTCAACTTTACACGTTCGTGATGTCCATAACTTGTAACCCTCAATTAGAGGCATGGAATGGAGGATAATATGGCCCATAACCAAAATTAACTAAAGACAAAAATGTGAGTTCCTTTAAACACAATGCAGATATCAGTCTAATTACAGTGCAGTACTGCTTATGCCAATGAGATAATATCAACCATCAGTTACCTGGTGAATTAGTTGGTAAAAACTGTGCTGCCCGTTTGTTCCTGGTTCACCAAAGTCTATTTCGCCGCTCTCAAATGGAAGTGGCACACCATCGATTGACACACCCTTGCCATTACTCTCCATGCTGACCTACATTATGACAGAAACATGGCATCTAAATAACCAGAGATCAATCTCCAAGGGAAATATAAATAAGCAAAGGGCTTATAAATATGCCTGTTGTATGTGCGGGGCAAACTTCTCCAAGGCTTGAGAGTATGGTAAGATGGCCTGCACAAAAAATCAGAAACTCAGTGAAAATGTTTATACATCCGACCAGAAAACAGTTAAGATCCTAGGCAGAGGAAAGGACACCCACTCTTGCTGGATATCCTAGAAATGAAACATTCCATACGCTCAACAAACCTAAGAGCACCTGAAGAACAGAAAGTCACCAGTTTTCAAGTCAAAATGCCTGTAAGAGAGTATCAATGTTGACCTTGGAAGAAGGCCACTAAATTATGGGTATAAAGTTAGGCAATCGACAATTGTAACACCATAAGAAGTTCTATTGGAAAAATGAAGTCTATGTTCCTAGCAAACTTACAGGTATGTTCTTGTCAAATGGTGCTGAATAGAAATGCTGATCAATGCTTTGAGCTCCCCTCAAGAACCTGAAAACAATGGCAGTGCATTAACCACATTTTAAAGGACACATACAGAGATGTCAGTACTTGAGCAGATTTCTGAAGTCGAATCATCAAAAATATGAAATATTTTAAGTAATGAGCATCACTGAAATAGTTGAGAGCAGAAAAGTCCAACAATAGACAGGTCTGCTATCAAACACCATGACGATACTTGATACTTTCAAACTTCAAGTAAAGATTTTTAAATTTAGGCGATCCACTCAACTAAGATTGGACAATTCAACAAAGAGAGATCTGCAATTGATCGAAACAAAATGCGATAGATAAAGAAGAGAAAGAACTGCAAGAATTCAAGACCAACTCAACCAACCAGAAAGATTTGCAGCAATTGCCCACCGAATAAAATACACAAAAGCATACTTAACAAAATTAATCTTATTGAAATGATAGGATTGATGCTTCTTAACGTCTTCTTGGGGAAGATTTTTTGGGGAAGGAGGGAGTAAGGTCATCGTACCTACAACCTATGTTTGAACATATTTAAGATGCTAGGGTGGTATTTGGGTGTGGGGATCTAGACATTTGTTACTGATAGAACACCTGATGGCCTAAAATAATTAGAACATGAGCAGAAATCATCACTGACTCAATACAGAACTCTACAAAATAATAGTAGTTGTCATACTTCTCAACAATCGGGAAGCCATATTGCAGCGATAAGGGCAACACTCCAACAGCACTGCAAACTACAGAGAGATGCCAAATATCAGTAAACATGAGCAATTCTAGCAGTAGCTAGTGCAGCATAGAAAGGCCATAATACTTACCACTGTAACGACCACCAACCCAGTCCCAGAATGCAAAAGCATTGTTAGGATCAATGCCAAACTTTTCAACAAGCTGCATATTAGACATTCATGATATGCTTGTCATTTGGTCAAGAGATAGATGAGAAGCCACCACAATTAACAATGTATTTGTTAGAACTGCCATTGAAAACCATTTTCTAGTGTGTACAGAATTTATGTGAGATGGTATTTGGAAATAGACTTGAAAGAGAGGAAATGATTTAAACATGCTCTAGGTCTCATTAATTCATCTAGATCTAGAAAAAGAGATCAAGGTAATCCATCAAAAATAATTAAGGCTAAAGTGAAGTCACCCTCAAAATGCAGGAAACAACCCGTCCACTTGTGGAAAGTCAGGGTGTAACATAGGATCAAGTTTTAGCAATGTAAAGTTTTTAGATCATGTAAAGTTCTTAGACCAAGAGAACCATGGGGTCCACTAAAGCAGGTAGCTACTGTAGAAACAACAAAAGAAAAATCACCACATGTTCGGCTGGGAAAATAAGCATAATGGAAATGCACACACAGAGATGGAATATGTGAATAACAGGAAAAGAAGAGGAGCTCAGTTAGGGAAGCATACAGATGGAACCTTATGGAAAAGTGAATACAAAGAGCAGAGAGAGAAAGCAATTTGCTGGTTAGAGAAGGCCAACTATATGTCGCCTATATGCATGGGATGGCAGAGAACTGATACCGGGAGATTCGTACTGACGGCCACCATATGCTTCGCAACTGCAGAAGGCCTGTGACAGCAAATCTAATTGAGTAAATACTGAGAGAGAGAGAGACAGAGACAGAGAGAGAGAGTTATTTTATTTACAATAGTTTTTTTCATCAGTAAAAACTGAAAGATTAGTAGAACAGAAAATTATTCAATCAGATGACAACCGAGAAGAGTTCCAAAAGAACTTAGTTCTTCAAAGAAGAAACAGGAGAGTTTCTATTTTGCTTTGATTCCTGAACATGAAATACCCATTGCCAAGAAACTTCAAGACTAGCTGAATTACTCCTGAAATTGCTTTCTTAGGAATGAGTAATAGTAGTATATGGAACTTACCCTAAAGCAGCAGAAATCCACTCTCTCAAAGTCCGAGCATTTAGCATGGTTTCTGCTGTGGTAAAGGTCTTCGAAACCACGACAACTACCATCAAAAGACAAATCCTCAATGAACAAGTTATCCTAACGGATAGAAAACCATAGTGAAATGCATATAGATAGATTTCTTATTACCAAGTGTAGTTTCTGGATCTAAACCCGAGATGTTTCTTGCTACATCAATAGGGTCAACATTGGCAAGACTGCCCAGAAAAGATAATTACATCAAATTTCCAACATATAGCAGGTCCGATATGCTGTAACTATGCTTAAATTCTATCCAGAAAAGAGAGAGTACAATAAAATCTATAAAGCAGGTAAAATGGCCTCAGATTAGAAGCCACACTTGCTCAGCGTATGTGCACATTCATATAGCAGTCCATTTGGCTAACGTCATCGTATTGAGCTGATCATGAGAGTGCTTTTAATGTGTCAAACTGATATATGGCACATCTTACATCATCACCATAAACCGAGCATTTTCAAGGGAATGACTGGTGTAATATGATTTCCATTTATTTTACAACAATGATCCTCCAATGTCGAAACTGAATGTGGAGGAAATACAGCCATAAACCAATGATATCAGGAACAAATTTTACACTGAAACAAATGATTGCCTGCAAAAGACATCATTTTCTTTTCGCATGTAAATGATCCGTACTTGAATGCATACATTCTTGTATTACACCTGAAGGTGTATTTAAAATGTGAGCAGTGAAAAGAAGATTCACAGTCAGCTGCATAATTCATGCACTCACAAGTACCAGAACACCATGAATGTGCAACACCATGCATGTATCTGCATGCACACAACATGAATACTTACAAGTGCAGCTGGCGACCTCTTGCATGCTCACTGGCCTCAGGTTCTGTGGATTATTACAATATAGCATCAGCAGAATCTTTGGCTGGTGTCATAGAATGCTTAATATTGTGAAACAACAGGATAACCAATAGGGATAATGACAATAGCAGTCTAGAACTAGCGTCGATCGGACACTTAATTCCTGAAGCATTCTTTTCCGTGCATCTAAATTCTAATTCTTTGCACATAACATGCATTTCAGGACTTCCATTAAATCCATCTGTTTTTTGCGGATGAAAAATCCTATGTGGCTCATAATTTTTTCAATCTTACATGGATGTCACTAACAAACCGGCGTCATTTCTTAGCTCTACATCAGGATTTTTTTTATACAAATTATAAAAAAAAACCCAAAATAAAAATAATAGAAGAACTCAAAACTTTTTCTAAAAAGAGATCTGATCATTGCAGTGGGAAGTGGAGAAGGGCTGTGCACCAGCCCCTCCTTCATCGGCAAGGGCCAAGCCCCTCACTGGGGCATCGGTCAGGGTTGCCTGCTTGCATCAAGGGCAGCCAACCCTCACCTTTGGCCAATCTAAGACCGGCCACCCTCCCTGACACCTCAGTGAGGGTCGGTGTCAGCAAGGGTGGCTGGCCCTTGCCAAAGTACAAGGCCCACCCTTCTGTAAACCCCTTTCCTTTCCCTCTGTCTTCACTCTTTCTATTTTCTTCACCTCCAGTCAGGCAAGGAACATCAGCCCTTGCAGACACCCCAGCGCGGGTCACCAGCCCTGACCAGCAAAGGAGGGGTGACGCTTGCTGGTCTCTGGGCAAAGCAAACCCATTCCTCCCTCCTCCTCCTCCCTCCCTCCCTCCCTCCCTCCCCCCCTCTCTTCCCTCTCTCTTCTCTTTCTTTCCCTTCTCTCTCCCATTCTTTTCTCTATGCAGTCTTCTTCCTGATGTGGTGCCAAATCCGTAGGGAAGAAGAACAATTAATGAGAATTGCTACATGATTTTCTGTCCAAGTATTGTCGATAGAGGTCATCGAAGTCCTGAAATGCACTGTCCTTACAAATTTTAAGACTCAAGGGCTGACTCGGAACAAGTTTTGGGACTCCTACTGTTATTATCCATTATCCCTAATGCAACCAACCTGTCTGGAGAGCTGTATGAACAAACAAAGGACCAAGGAAGCTTCCACCAATACCAACGGATACTACATCTTTCAAAGTCTTACCAGTGGCGCCAACCTGCCATATAGTGTCATTTAGCTTAAGATCTAAAAATGCTAAACTAAAATCAAAACCAAGAGCTGTAAATTACCCAAGAACCACTGCGAACCCTTTCTGAAAATTCTTTGATCTTGTCCAGAACATTCCAAACATCAGGGACGACATTTTTGCCATCACTGCAAATAACTGCATCCCGTGGAGCTCTCAGAGCTACATGCAGTACTGATCTATTTTCTGTCCTGTTTATCTGCAATGGCCAAGAAAGAAAGAAAAAGTCAGCAACTCCATGATTTACTTATTCTGATGTTATTCACCACAAAAAAAATGATCTAATAGTTGTGTTATAGTTTATTTTTTCTCCCTAGTACATGTGGAAACTGATAATTAAATGCCAATTACTCTAACGAAATTCATTGTTGACTAAACAAGTGAATACTAAATGCCAAGCAGGCCATCTCCTAAAGAACCATATCGACTCGTTATTTTGAGTTCACCATAAGAAAAATAAACCCAAAGCTCTCAAATGCATTTGCACCGATCAACTAAAATATTATATGATGATGAATTAAAGCATTTTAATTTAATTGTCCATAGTAGTAGCATCTAATAAGCCACAGTCATTTAAATAGTAAGTGAATTGCTAAGACTTACATGCTCTCCATTGAACATGCAGTCAATCTTCCGCTTGAGGGATGCAACCTGCAGAAATCAAACATGTTCAAGTGAAAATATTATAAATAACTTAGTTTCAGGAACATATAGTCCCCACTTAATTAGAAATACATTATCACCCCAACAGCTACGAACCTCTGCTAATGCGAAGAGCTTGTCAATCGTATCAAGGGTAGCACGCTGCCGTGAGTAGTCCAACAGCATATCATCAAACTCTCTGTAGAAAAGCTTCGATTACTTAAACATAGTATTGTCTTACACTTGGTTCACAAATACTTAATCCCATGATAGTGGGACAGCATCTCCAGGAATATTAAATAACAAGCTCAGAAAAGGTTTGATAGAGGTGCATACACCATCATAGCTTGGCACCGTCCAGTGTCGCTCATCAATTCTCGCAAATGAGTCCTCTTAACTTCCTCGACATGGCCCTGCACGACACCACATGTCCACTACGCATCAAATACAGTTCCGTCATATCAACAAACACCTTCAGAACACTTAAGAAAGCAAGCTAGCCACCTTCAAGTCCTTCCTACGGCTGAGTTCGCTGATCAGAGCAGGCGAAGCCATTTCGAATGTCTTGTACAGCTCGAAACCAAATCGCTGCACCAGAAACCATCAGCAGAGGTTACAGTCATAAACTGTTAAGACTAATAGGCTGTTCTAGAATGCTATCTATAGCAACTAAATATTACAATATCAATCCTAATAAATTAGAATCAATCAATAAAGATTATAAATCTAACAATATCTCTAACAATCTAAACTGCTCAAAACCACCTGAGAGCATACCAGTGAAATTCGACGGCTTAATCACAAAAGGAAAAACAAAAAGAGAGAGGCTAGATTAGCCATTATAAATGTTAAGTAATCTTCAGTGAACTAAAAGAACGTCATCGTCCGGTGGAACAAGACAGATAATACGATAATCGCATTGAACGAGGCCGCACAATAACGGAAAATGCATCCGCGAAATACAGAGGAGTGATCATCAGAGGGATGAGATGAACCACACGGCGGCGAGAGGAGAATCGCTGATACCTGGAAGATGAAGATGAAGATGAAGATGAACGACGACGACGAGGATGATGAGAAGAATCAGATACAAAACGGAGGCCGACTGAGAGAGAGAGAGAGAAGGAGAAGTGGGAAGCTTCGCAAAAGAAAAAGCCGCGCAGGACGTCGCGTCGTCACGTGGCACCGGCGTGCGGCTTCACACGTGTGGCATCTCTCGAGCATTAGATGCCGATCACGAGCTAGCCGGGGGGCTTTCGGAGTTTGATGTTCGCAGATGGAAAAATTTTCCGTTAGCAAGAAATTGATTGAAATATATTGGGCATTTAATATAACAAGATAACGAGCTGGCGCCACTGCCAAAAAAAAAAAAAGATTTACATATCCAGAGATGTTGTTGTGAAACTCTAATTTTTTTGCCATGTCACCAAAACTCCAAATTTCGATGAAAACACCTTCCGTTTACAGTAAAAAAAAAAAACTAATTTTTATGTAACACCAATTTCCCAAATTACTAAACTTTTGCCAATATCGGTCTAAAACATATTTTGGAGTTTGATGACAAAAAAAAAGTTGTGTTGTTGATGTCTTGTGGTATCTAATGACACTAAAAAAAGTTTTGAGATATAGACGTCACAATATGTATAATTTAAGATTTCCGATGGTATTGATCTACTCAAAATCATATTCGACTTGTGCAGTGTTGGAATTGGATTCAATTCTTTGTTTTGTTCAATGAGCTTAACTAGCGAATTGGTCTAGTCTGAGTTCAAACTTCGTCATACTTAACCAACTATCTCACGAGCTTCTCTGATTGATTAAATTTACAATTAGTTTCTCATAATCTTCACGCCACAATTCTTTTTTTTAAACATGATTCACCCACATTAAAGCAACATGGTATGCAACAATAACAGTATCGCCTTTCTCCCCCTTACCCAAAAAAAACAAAAACAGTATCGCCTTTCTAAATCTTGACTAGCCTTGTAGTTCGGTTATGAGCCGTTATTTGGAGTCGAGTGGGCTCATGACGAGTTATTTGGAGCCGAGTGGGCTCAGGATGATCCTCTGCTAACTTGTAAATCAGATCCTCCCACATTCTTCAGTAACATTATGGAACGTTATAGTCTTTCGATTTAGAAAGGCGATACCGCTAGAAGAAATGGATGAAAGCAGCACCAGGTTCTTGGGAAATAAGCCCATTGAGTTTTTGGCATTAGAAGAATAAACACAAGCATGGAGATTTGAACTTATGACCTTCTGCTCTGTTGCCACGCAAGATTTTGCGAGAAGCTACTAACCATTATAAATAGCCTATTGAGCGATATGAGATAATGTTTCAATATTTTCATCTTAAATTTTGGACCTCTGAACTCTGAACGTTCTTCGTTCTCACAGTACAGTTTATGAACAGGACGGCTGTAGCATTGATATGCAGAAAAGATTCAAAACAAGGATCTGCAACTTTTTATCTCCTTGGTTGTATATTAACCATTTCTCCCAATCTGCGGCAGATGAACGTCCACGAGTCTACCTCCCATGGAATCCAGAAAGATGAAAACACGAAAAGATAAAGAAAGGCAGAAAGGAAGCTAAGCTTTATTCCTGTTTTTCAGGGTCCACAACGAAAGGTGTCGCCATCACCAATCAACTCATATCAAACTTATTGCAACTGAATGCATTGTTAAACCAGATTACTTTTTTTTTGGGCCAGAGCC
>JAGVVM010008941.1:0-23381 GCA_019149425.1 Psidium friedrichsthalianum
ACTTGTTATTAGCACATGCATCCCTAATATCAGTTACATCATGAGGTCTTGAATTCATCCAAGGATGTTGATGACAGAGCCATGCTAGCAAGTGTCCACTTTGGCAATCTTCCAGCTCTCAGTGTTTCTTGCGTATGTTGTCAACCTGAGGACCTTTTAAAATCGAAGAAAATCTGATGATTGTTAAGGCACTCAAATCTTTTGCGACACATACATCATTCTAAGCATTCACCTTCTTCAGTGAAGCGTGATTTTTATGAAATACATGTCACATTAGCATTGATTTTGTCTATGCGCATAACTTTGCTTCAAGTGAATAAGCAGGTATGATGCAGTCAGCCTGTCTACTCCTTGACCATTCGTTCAGAAGACCCAGGTAAGTTTTCTGAACCATTTTTGAATATCTTATGTTTACACTGACATGGCTCGTGTAACACACCCTCTCAATGTGGTTACCGCCCTGTGAGATTGGCGACACATCTCCCTTTCGGATCGTCCAAGACCAGCTCTAGCGATCTCGAAACTCTTCCGGATCATCAAAGACCAGCTCTAGTGATCTCGATCCCTTTCAGATCATCAAAGACCAGCTCTAATGATCTTGAAAGAAATCTACCTCTTAACTACCCAGAAAATCCAGGTAAGTTTCCTGGACTCTTCTCAAAATTACAATTCCAACTCCTGTGTTTTCACTGATCTTCGTGCAGCACAATTTCAATCTGGTCACCGCCTGTGGGGTTGGCGGTACCTCCTTAAACAATTCATCTGGTCTTCCCTGTGGGGTTGGCGATACCTCCTTGTACAATCTGATGTGGTCACTGCCCTGTGGGGTTGGCGGTACTCTTTCATTTCTTGATATGATTCTGCCCTGTGAGATGGCAGCATATCCTTCTTTGATATGACTTCGCTTCGGCGACATATCCTTCTTGTTATGGTCACCGCCCTGTGGGGTTTGGCGGTACCTATCTCCCTGATGTGATTTCACCCGAAAATTTGGTGGACACATCCCTTGTCAGAATCATAATCGACATGCTCTTATGGTTCTGATATCTTTCGTATTACAATCGACATGCTCTTGTGATCTCGGAGGAAAACCTTTATAGATCTTGCGCTTTCTCGCGTCAGAGGGAAACTTCTGATAACAGATAGGCACCAGTACCTTAAGTTCCATACATCTACAAGAAGTTGGAGCTTGAGGGAATTATCAGCATTATGAGGTATTTGACAAAACGGGTATCTCTGTATGCGACCCACGTGCAGATTTCCCAATCCATTTCGTGGAGAAAGGAAAACTTGATACGTGTTATTTTCAGTCTTGTATATCATGCATCATTTCTCTTGCATAGAAAATGGGATTAAAACTCCCCACAAAATATCAGCATTCATCATTTACATTGTCAAAATTTAGGTTTCAATTGTCTTTGAGCGAAACCTCAGCGAGCCTCCACTCAAAGAGGGGCAGCTGTTGACACCTAAATTTTGACTTTTATTCACTTAAGTACATAAAAAATGAGAATTAGTTTCTCACCAAATTAATTTTTTCATGCATTGCATATTTAATTTTTTGTCGGTCATGCATTTTATTATAGCTAACGACGGAGGATTTGAGCTTAAATGACAGACGATTGGACTGAGCGTGAGGGAGGTATGCCGAAAGCCTTATGAAGATTTGGACTTAAAAGAAATTTTTCCACAGGGACTGAATTGCAAATACATAAAACTTCAGGGACTGAATTGTAAATACATAAAATTTTAGGGATTATTTTGCAAAAAAGAGTTAGTGGAGAATTAGAAAGGAAGATGGAGAAGGGAAGATGGAGAAATTAGAAGGGAGATGGAGAATGGAAGATGGTGGATTTAGAAGGGAAGATGAAGAATTAGAATGGAAGATGAAAATAAGAATAGAAGATGAAGATGAAGAAAGGGAGATGGAAGAGTTGTCTATAAAAGAGGAGGAGAAGAGATTTTGAAGGGAGAAAAAAATTTTGGAGAGATTTCAAGAGAAAAAATGTTGAGAGAGAAAAATTCGCCGCCGTGGAACAAGCCTTGGCGACGCGACGGATTCATCTCCAACGAGCTCTAGGCGCATCAGCATGTGCAATTATCTGGTAACTCAATTTTTCGTGTTTTAGATGACGAAATCTCGAAAACAAATATACTGAACATTCGTAGATGACTTCGAGATCTTCGATTTGATATATTATGGCGCGAAAATGGACGTCGTTTGCTATGTCAAAAGGGTCCCGAAATTGAGAGCAGAAATCTGGAAATATGGTGATCAGAACCTGAGATGGAATTTTTCTAATCTGACCTTTCACGCTAAATGAATTTCCATGGGTTATTCTAGACTTCGTTTCATAAAGACCTCTTCATGACATTTGTTCATAAGATCTTAATGCATAACATATAAAAAATACAAAATATTCATGCACGTTTCGTATTTTTAATGCATTTAATGAAATCATGCAATTCTGTTGGCGTCCTTGAGTCTGAGTATTTTTCTGTGCGTGGTCATATTGATTCGTAGTTATCTCATGTTTAAAGTCTTCTTTTGAAACTTCACAAAAAATGAAAGTTGTTCATTGGGTTTTGTTTAGTAGACTGGAAAGTTTGGTGCATTAATTTTGAGATTTGAGTGTCCATTTGAGTTTAATCCTGAAGTATGTCTGTTCTGTGAAATTCGTTTGTTTGCTGCTGAGCTCTCATGAAAGACCATTTTCTACACGAAAATGAGTGTCTCTTCAATAAGAATGTAAAAATATGAAAGTTGTCAACGACACATTTTCCCATCCACATAAAAAATCTCAGAATTTTTGCATACATTTCATTATTTCTTTTGTATTTTATGGCTACTGCTTTCTCCCTAAGAATGTTCATGGACAGTATGGTTTAATTCGTATTTTTTGTGTTAATACATTGGAAAATGTAAAAAATGGTCTCAATGAATTTAATCAGCACGTGTTAACTTTCTTTGAGCGTTGAATTGTCTTAACTCATTGGTGATTGTGCATGTCCGATTAGATAGTTCATTATTTTCATTTGGCTTTGGCCGATGCTTTGAAGACTGGAGGATGACCGATGTCCATTCCGGTCCGTTTTGTTGTACTCCCGACCCACGAAGTTTGGCGACGGGTGTTTGATCGATGTCCATTCCGGTCCATTTTTGTTGTATTCCCGATCATGTCTCGGGTTTTATTTAATTGGTCTGTAATTATTTGCCCGACAGTTGCGGGTTTTTTTTCACCGTCCTTAGGGTAGTTTACTTTACTGCCCTCTCTTCACATCTTTGTTGCTTTGGGTGATTTTTTTTTTTTATATAATACATCGAAAATCTAAAAAAATTCATAAAAAGAAAACCCAAAAAGAATTGCACCTTTGAACCTCAAGTGAAAATTCATCAAAATTGCCAAATTGAACATTTTCATGAAATTGGTACCGAAAGGGCGTTAATTGAAAAATTAGCGTAATCAAGTCCCCGAACTCATTAATCTCTGGTTCGTAGGAATAAAGTATTTCTCCCGATGCTTTATTTAGGTGTCTAATCAACCTACCCAAAATGATTAGTGGCGACTCCAAGATAAATCCTTCTTTTGATGAAATTGAACCTAAGTCACGATTTGGTAGAACTCGAGAGAGTTCGAGCTATGCTAGTTAATTCAATTTAATTAACATGGTAATCCATTAACTTTAAAAATTGGGAAACCGATTTTTTTAGGTCGCGACAATCACCCAAGGAAAAATTGAAGAAGAGGAAGAAGCTGAAGAAAAGCACCCAACTCAGCAGATTCCAAGCAGCAGCAACACAAGCAGCAGAAGGTAAGCTCACAAGCAACTAAAGATTCCAGCTGAAGCAGCAGAAGTTAAAGAAGATGAACGCAGTAGCTCAGCCTCACAAGCAGGCAGCAAACAAAAGACTCAAGCAGCTAAGAGAAAAGAAGCAACAGCTGCGGTCGAGAGGGAGACCCAGCAGTAACGGGCGAGTGAACAAGAAGCAGCAGCGATAGATTACCAGGCAGCCGAGCGAAGGAGACAGCAGCAACAACAACTTCTAGCAGCAGAGAGGAAGAGACGTAGCAGCAGCTTCCCGAGCTACCGAGAAAGCAGCCGAGAAAAGAAGACACAGCAATAGCAAGTGGAAAAGAATAGGGACAAGCGAGAATAAGGGCAGTAGCAGAAGCAGTTGATCGAGCTGCAGCAGCAGATTCAGCTAAGAGAATGAAGAAGACGTAGCAGAAAGAAGAAAAGAAGAAGCTAGCTGCAGCAAGCTTCTCATGTGAACAGCAAGTGGAAAAAAGTGGGTGACTTCCAATCATGAGATTTTGAACAGCAAGTAGAGAAAAGTGGGTGACTTCCAATCATGAGATTTTGTTTTACTTGTATGGGGAAACAAAAGCTAATTAATGGGGGGAAGAAATGTAAGCACCTACATGGGAAAGTGACGCTGGCAGAGAAGAGACAAAAAGAGGAATAAGCCAAGTGCACATGGGTTCTTGGTTGGCTGAGAGGAGAGGCAAAGAAAGGGGTCGACAAACTCTAAATATCTTGGCTTGTAGTACATGAATTTGAGGGAAAGAATACAATTAGCAAAATTCAGGACAGGGTGAAGAATTTTGCAAGAGGAATGAGAACATTTTTCGGGCTAGTGCAACGAGGATTTGGACTCGATTGGAGTTTGACATGAACGAGAAATTCCTCGGTAGGAGCAAAAATTTCTTTCGGCGTGAATGAACAATAATCAAACTTCAGATCGAAGCTCCAATTATTATTCGCGTCCGAAAACTGATCCTTTTCCCGAGAAAATTCGAATTTCATTATAATTCGAATTCCGAATTTTCAGGGCTTTACAACTCTTCCCACCTTGAGAAATTTCGTCCCGAAATTTTCATTCTACTAACACTACTAATTACACAAACAGGTGGGGGTACTTGCGCTTCATTTCGTCCTCGCTTTTCCACGTTGCGCCTTCTATCCCAGATGCTCCCAGATTACTTTGACCAGGGGTACTATCTTATTTCTTAGGACTTGTTCCCTTCGATCCTCTATTCCTATAGGCCTCTCTACATACGAGACTCGGTCATCCACTTCAATGACTCCATGATCAAGTATATGATTCGGGTCCGACTTGTACTTCCTTAGCATCGAAACGTGGAACACATTATGCACTTGAGATAAATTTGGCGGCAACGCAAGACGATAAGCTAATGTTCCAACCCTTTCCAAGATCTCAAACGGGTTTACAAATCCCGGGCTTAACTTTCCCTTTTTCCCGAATCGAGATTGACTTCTCATTGGCAATACCTTCAAAAATACGTGATCTCCCACTTGAAAATTCAACGACTTACATCGCCTATCTGTATAGCTTTTCTGGGGACTCTGAGATGTTTTTAGCCTGTCCCTTATCACTTTCACCACCTCAACGGACTGCTGAACCAACTCTAGGCCTGTTATGCACCTTTCACCAATCTCATCTCGGCAGATTGGAGTTCTACAAGCTCTTCCATATAGAGCCTCAAATGGAGCCATTCTAATGCTCTGCTGATAGCTATTATTGTACGTAAACTCCACCAGGTGCAATTGTTCTTCCCATCCACCTTTGAAATCTATCACACATGCTCTCAACATGTCCTCCAATATCTGAATCGTCCTTTTTGATTGTCCATCGGTCTGCGGGTGATATATTGTATTGTACCTCAACTCAGTTTCTAATGCAATCTGCTGACTTTTCAAAATGTCGCAGTATAGAGAGGGTCACGATCCGACGTAACGGTAACTGGTACTCCATACAGACGAACAATTTGACATACATATAATTCGGCTAGCTTTTCCAAAGCGAAGTCCTTCTGCACTACTATGAAGTGAGCAGATTTGATTAACCTATCAACCACAACCCAGATCGAATCGTTGCCCTTTTGGCTCCTTGGTAAACCATTCATGAAATCCATCGTAACATGTTCCCATTTCCATTCTGGGATCTCCAGCGGCTGTAGCAATCTACCAGGCTTACAATGCTGTGTTTTCACCTGCTAACATGTCAAGCACTTTGCCACGTGTTTGGCCACATCCACCTTCATTTCGTTCCACCAGTAGTGCTAATGCAGGTTTTGATACATCTTCGTGCTATTCGGATGAATGCTATAACTGCTACGATGCGCTTCTGTCAAAATCTCTTCCTTTAATTCCTCATTATCTAGCACGCACAAGCGTCCTTTGAACTTTAGGATCCCATCTTCTGACACTTGAAACTCCGATTTCCTCTTCGCCCCATCCATCGTCAAGATCTTCTGAATATCAGGGTCTGTAGACTGTAATTCCTGAATCCTCAAATGAATTTTCGGTTCAGCTCTCAAGGTGGCCATTAGACTCAAGAGGTGTCCTACCTCTATCTTAAATTCTGAGTCTCTTATCTCCTCTAGTAACATCCACTCCTTAACCATTATATGGACGATGCTCGACTTTTAACTAAGCACATCCACTACTCTGTTCGCCTTCCAGTCATAATCCTTCAATAGCTCCATCAGCGACGTTGTCTCAAATTTAGCTCCTTCTAAGAGAATAGATATTTCAGGCTTTAGCGATTCGTATAAATCTGAAACTTTTCTCCAACCAGTTAATGCCTCCAAATCTTCAGTGCAAAGACTATCACTACCAATTCCAAATTATGTGTCGGGTAGTTCAGTTCATGCGATCTCAATATCAAGATGCATATGCCACAACTATCCATATTGCATTAAGACACATCCCAGACCTCTTAGTGACGCATCAATGTAGATCTCGAATCCTCCAGGTCCTGACGGTATTGTCAACATGGTGCTGTTGTTAGCCTATCCTTAAGCTCTTGAAAGCTTTCTTCACACTTATTCGTCCATTCAAACTTTGTCTCCTTCTTCAATAAACATGTTAAGGGTCCAGCTATTGTAGAAAACTTTTCCACGAAGCGTCTATAGTAACATGTCAATCCTAAGAAACTTCTCACTTCTGTCACGGTTGTCGGCCTAGACCACTTCTCAATTGCTTCAATTTTACGGATCCATAGCGATTCATTCTCCATAAATTATATGTCCAAGGAATGCCACTCGATTAAGCCAAAATTCACACTTACTAAACTTGGCATAAAGCGAGTGTTCCCTTAAGGTCCGTAGAATAATACTCAAGTCTTGCTCATGATCCTCAGAGCTCCTCGAGTACACCAATATGTCATCGATGAATACTATTACGAACTGGTCTAAGAACTCCTTAAATATCCTATTCATCATATCCATGAAGGCGGCAGGAGCATTGGTTAATCGAACGGCATGACCGTAACTCATAATGCCCATACCTCGTCCTGAATGCCGTTTTCGGTATGCTCTCCTTTTTAATCCTTAACTAGTGATAGCCTGTCCTTAGGCCTATCTTAGAGAACACAGATGTTCCTTGCAGTTGATTGAACAAGTCATCTATTCTTAGTAACGGGTACTTGTTCTTGACCGTCACCTGATTCAACTGCCTATAATTAATGCACAAATGCAGTGACCCGTCTTTTTTCTTTACAAACAATATTGGAGCTCCCCATGGCGATGCACTTGGGCAGATAAATCCTTTATCCAATAGTTCCTATATTGGACCTTCAATTCCTTCAACTCCGACAATGCCATCCTATAAGCGTTTTAGATATTGGCTTTGTTCTAAGAGCCAATTCAATTGCAAACCCCACTTTCCTTTCAGGAGATAGTCCTGGCAACTCTTGTGGGAAAACGTCCGAAAAGACCCACACTACCGGCACGTCCTCAAGCCTTACTTCCTCAACTGAAGAATCAGTTACAGATGCTAGGTACCCTTGGCATCCTTCATCATTAAGTTAGTCGCTTCCAGCGACGATATCCAAGTAATCGAGGTTCCTCCTCGAATTCCCAAAAATTCGAATCTAGGGCAACCCATTGTGTTGAGTTGGATTATTCCACTACCACAGTCTATTACAGCCCTATGCTTGACTAACCAATCCATCCCAACTATTACGTCAAAGTCAAACATAGGCAAGACAGCTAAATCAATCAATTCTTCTTTATTACCCAAGGATATCTTACGCCTTTGACATCTAATGAAATGATCATTTTATCCTTTAGTGGGGTGACCACATGGAACAATGTTTCTAATGGTCTCACATCAATACCAGCCAATGCAACAAAATGCTTAGACACAAAGAATGTAATGCTCCCGAATCAAATAAGGTATGTGCAGCATGATCACATAAAAAAATGGTACCTATGATCACGCCAGGTGCGTTCTCAGCTTCTCTCCGTGTCATTGCATACACTCTTCCTTGTGCTGACGGTCGATTTAGGTTTCCTAGGGGCAGCTATCACCTGTGGTCCAGCTGGGGGTCTTTGCTATTGAAACTGCGGTCCACGGTTCTTTCTCGGACAATGTCTCGTAATATGCCTCATTTGCCCACACTCGAAACATGCTCCTGTCTTCCTTGGGCACAAACCGTTCGCATGTCTCCGTCCACAATCACGACATCTTGCACTACCAAAAGGTATCAATTTTCCCAAGGTTCTCCGAGCAGGAGGGACAAATCTTCTACTATCTATCATTGGCCTTTTTTCGAAGTTCCTATCATCTCGCCTGGGCATAAATCGTGACCCAGATGCAGCGGCTCTTTCATTCATGTCTCTTTCGAACTCTTGAGCCCTTTCATATATCGCACCATAGTCCCTCAGTCCTATGGTGATCAGTCGGCTGCGGAGTTCCAACTTTAGTCCTTCACAGAATCTCTTTGCCTTGTTCCACGCATTCTCTATCATTCTTGGAGTAAGCTTAGATAGCATTGCAAATTCCGTCTCGTACTGGTCCACTGTCATCTGTCCTTGATGAGCAACAGGAATTCCTCCATCTTTCTTTCTTGTGTGGTTTCCGAAAGTATTTTCCATTAACACTTCATGGAATGTCGTCCAGTTTAGCACGGTACCTTCAGGGAAGATTCTTCCTTGGATGGCCTTCCACTAATCATCTACTGTGCTTTGGAGTTGGTAAACTGCTAATGAAACCCTTTCTTCCTCAGTACATTCCAGTACTTCGAACGCTTTCTCCAGTTGCTCTGTCGAGAGGGAGGCTACTTTAGGTCCTCCCGTTCCATCGAACTTCGGTGGATGCAACTTCAGAAATTGCTTCACAAGGTGAGGTGCTATCAACCTCCATTGCCAGGAGCATTATTCCCATTTGCTCCATTCACGGCAACTAAAGTGGCCTCAGCAGCTTGGGCTACAGTGGCAGCTCTTTCTTCAGTCAGCCTGCCCACCAAGATACCAACTTCTGCCAATACTCTCATAATATCTCGCAGCTTGAGCTCTTACAGTTGGAGCACTTGCAGCTCGAACACCTGAGCCAGACGCACTTCCTAACTTCCTTGGTCTACCCCTGTTGCTCATTTTCCTTGGTCTAACTCACCTATTCCTACTATAATTCCATCAAGGAATCAAAACCTAAACCACTATTTATGGCCTGGCAGCATGCAATAGTTGGCTATCATATATAATTACTAGCAATAATCACAGAAAGGCACACACACTACAGAACAGCTAGGGTTTAGTCTCTTACCTTAGGTCTAGACGCACCTGCAGTTTAGCATGTAATAAACAACACATGGCATCTCAATTCTAGCAACCACATGTGCCAATCAAGAACAGGCATATACGCCCAACCCTAGTCTAACTTAGGGTCAATCTCTATCTAACTACCCCACAAATCATCAACCTTATCACTTAAAGCCTCGAATAACTGCTTATCGAACTGACCTTGCTCTAATACCACTTAAACGAAAGTGTCACGCACCGACCCGGCGAACGCGCAACATCTTACCTCTGGCCTATTCGAACATCTCCTGGCCAACACTAGCGATGGCCCAGGACTCGTCGCGGCGATAGATTCACAATAGTCGAAGGCGCATAATCCTAGACAAAACATACATACAGGATAGAGAGAGAGAAGATTTGAATTTACATAACAGGTTCTATACAACAGGGGGAAGACTATTATCTGAACCACAAAACATAAGTTGGCCAAGATTAAAAAGAGAACAGGCCAAACAAAAAGTCACTAACCCACATCTATGCATCAGTAGGGGACTACTCATCCTCAGGCAAGGGCCACTCCTCCGGATCAAATTCCTCGGATATGGGAGAACCAGACTCGCAACACATTATCCGCTCCCTCAATCTCCATCATCATATCCCCATCTAAGTCTAGTACATCCATCGGCTCAGGGTCTACGATCTTGCCTCTAAAAGTAGTTGCATTCATCAGGCTTGTCGGTCCCATTCAAAAGACTGGAACATCTAAATCTTGCAAAGGACCCTGCCACTCTTCTTGACCCCTCCGGCTCATCCACCCCTCATATCTATGAGACATCAAAACTTCATATCCATCGTCGACCTAAACAGTACAGTTTTACCTCTCATACAAAATTTCATCCACGGCAAGATACATAACTATCTGTGTCTCAATCTCCTGAGAGATCCCGTGGCGGACTCGGGGAATATTCATACCTATGGTCGAGGGTCTGAAATGGCGATCAACCACAAAATGTGAGTCGAAACTCAACAAGTACACCTCTATACTCAATTTAGAAAGAAGCATACGCCTTATGCCAAAATATAAACCGTTACACGCATATTATGATTTTAGATCATACAAATGCAGATGCAGTATGCTCAATGATTCTCTTGGGGTTCCCGGTGTCTCAATAGCACTTTCGGATCCGACCACGTCATAGACGTTTCAAGCCTGTGCCTCAACTCGTGTCTAAATACACTGAAGTTAGCACCCTTGTCACTCTAACTTCCCCGTACCGAGCACTTTTGAGGCGCAAGTATAATAACCGTGGCGCAATAGTACTGCGATTAACACCTCCTTATCACCTTGCTTTTCCGGTAGCCCCCTAGACATTACCGGGCAGTCCCGCATGGTTCTACGCACTCCGCCAAATACACATGTCTCATGTTAGTATGCAGATCGATGAGGAGCAGCACAAAGTCCTCAATTGACTCGACTCATAAATACTCATATAAGTCAGCTTTGTCACATGTATTTTTCTCACAACTTTTCAGATGAACGTACATTTCACATTAAAATAGATTGAACATGATAACCAAGCGTCACACGTCATGAAAACTCGCATTTCGAGACTCGATTTCCATTCTAAGTCATCTACGCTCGAGGCAAGTAATCCGGTACACATGACAAGTTCTAGAGTCCAAAAAAAGATCAATTTACCCCTATGACCATCAAATAAATAATCGACATACGACGTCCAAGGAATTAATTTTTCATCATAAAATTTATCCTAGTTCAAGTCCTAGCATATCTGATATTCTAAGTCAAATTTAGAAATGTGCTCACCCACAAATTGAGTTCACGGCAACGGAAGGTGGATGGCGAACGACCGTAGCTCGGCTGAACGGTGAGCTTGGATGAGCAACGGTGGTGAGGTAGCTCGGTCGAACGATGACAAGCTTGAGCTATAGCGGCGATGAACTCGGGCGTTAGCTGGAGCTCACGGCATTTGCAACTGGAGCAAGCGGTGCGCGCGAACAAGAGGACGACGATCGAGCTCCGAGCAATCGAGAGGATGAAGAAGCAACAACAATATGCAAATTCACGCGTGGTTGAGAGGAGAAGACGTCGTAGCAGTAGAAGCAAGCAGCAGCAAATTGAGAGAATAAAGCACACCCAGCAGCCAGCTCAGCCAAAGGGAAAAAGGTACAGTTGACAGAGAGAATGAAGTCAATGGCAGCAACTTCAGCCGAGAGGAAGCAGAAGAAGATCCAACAGCAGACCACCTAAGGAAAAATCGAAGAAGAGGAAGAAGCTAAAGAAAAAGTACCTAGCTTCAGCAGATTCAAGCAGCAGCAATGCAAGCAGCAGAAGGCAAGCTCACAAGCAACCGAAGATTCCAGCTAAAGCAGCAGAAGTTAAAGAAGAAGAACGTAGCAACTCGAGCTCACAAACAGCAGTAAATAGAAGACTCAAGCAGCCAAGAGAATGAAGCAACAGTAGCGACCGAGAGAGAGACCGAGCAGCGATAGGCAAGTGAAGAAAAAGCAGCAACAACAGATTACCAGGCAGTCGAGCAAAGAAGACAGCAGCAATAACAACTTCCAGCAGCAGAGAGGAAGAGATACAGCAGCAGCTTCCCGAGCTGTCGAGAAAGCACCCGAGAAAAGAAGACACAGCAACAGCAGGTGGAAAAGAAGCAGCGACGGGTGGGAATAAGGGCAGAAGCAGGAGCAGTTGATCGAGCTGCAGCAGCATATTCCAACCGAGAGAATGAAGAAGACGCAGTAGAAAGAAGAAAAGAAGAAGCTAACTGCAGCAAGCTTCTCTGTGAGCAACAAGTGCAAAAAAGTGGGTGACTTCCAATCATGAGATTTTATCTTACTTGTATGGGAAAGAAAAGCTACTTAATGGGGGGAAGAAACGTGGGCAGCTAAATGGGAAAGTGGCGCCGGCAGAGAAGAGAAAAAAAGAGGAATGAGCCAAGTGCACGTGGGTTCTTGGTCGGCAAAGAGAAGAGGCAAAGAAAGGGGTCGACAAACTTTAAATATCTTGGCTTGTAGTACATGAATTTGAGGGCAAGAATACAATTAGCAAAATTCAGGACAAGGTGAAGAATTTTGCAAGATAAATGGGAATATTTTTCGGGCTAACGCGACGAGAATTTAGAATCGATTGGAGTTTGAAGTGAATGAGAAATTCCTCGGCGCGAGCAGAAATTTTCTTTCCACGCGAATGAACAATAATCAAACTTCGGATCGACGCTCCAATTATTATTCCCGTCCAAAAACTAATCCTTTTCTCGAGAAAATCCGAATTTCATCCAGGACATCACAATCTGTGTTTCCAGACTTAGCACTCTAAGAGCAAGTTTCTTGTGTGCCATCCTCAGTTTTTTTTTTTTTTATCTTACTATGAGTTCTCATGACTAAAAAGTATCACCTGTTTTTGAAACGGTAAGTCAAAAATAAGGTACTAAAGAAATGAGGTTCAAAATTGTAAAAACCTCCTTAATATCATGTTCACATGAGGTTAATGTAAAGAAATGCTCAATCATGAGCTTTAACCTCATGTGAATGGTCTTTCTTTTCATTTACCGCAAAATGAGCATGCTATTAAGAAAGGGTATAACCCGTGATCATTGCACTTTTGTTATATCAAGAAAAATGATGAATGTGCATGGATGAAAATGATATGAGTTTATTACAACCGAAATCTCTTAAAGATGTTTAAATTGCAACATCCATGTATTAAAACTAGATTGGGAAAATTGTCTATGCAACCTAAAGAGGTTTTAGGGGCTAAGGTACCCTCAGTGTCCTTTGATCCTTCCAAGCCCCACATGTGAGGAGGGTCTTCATCGTTTTCTAGAGATAGCGGTCTCATATCCTCTGGAACGTACGGCTCCACTCCAAGTGGATGAGGGATGATGTAGTCAGGCATATACGGTTCCATCATGAATTGCCAATACTCTTTAAACAGCCTAATGTATTCCTTAGAAGCGCGACGTGTGTTCATCTCTTCATTAATGTGATCTGGCCATTTCACCTCTTGCAGGGGAGAATTCTTCAAGGCGTGGATTATGAGGTCGATCTTGGCCTAGTAGAATGTCTGGGTCTCCTTGGTGAGCTCTCTTCGTAGTAAGTCAAAGGTGAAAATCTGAGGACATACTACTAGCAGGACTTCTTATGACACTTCAAACTGCCTTACTATCCTGATTGGATAGTATGCAATTCCACTTGTGCAACCTAGTGGTGGGATAGGATTTCCATTTATCCTAGTAATGCAAGCCTCCAATATTCTTGGCCAAGTTAAGTAACATTGTAGCTATTTCAGATCTAAGTCTTCAAGTAATTCGATCCATTCTTTGAAAGACAGCTTTGGGACAGAAGATTGACGTTTTAAGAAAAATCCAAGTGGATGGATGTGTCGACTGATTTCATAGCATCCAATACAGAGATTGAAAGATTTGATGTGTGAGGCAAACCACATATGCAGAAGGCCATTAGAAGCTTGAAAAGTGTCCCTTTTGGTGGATCAAAAATGTCTTAGAAAAAGGAAGGTTTTAGCTAAAATCATATAAAAGTAGTTCCAGCAATAGCATGCTTATTAAGCGATATGAACCATAGAGGGATCAAATGTGGTTCCAGAAGTAGGGAATAAGACGAATACAAAAAGGGCTAAAATGAATACTCTAGTTGACCTATGACAAGTGTTGATTGGAAGGGATAAATAGTTGTTATAGAGGAATGAAATGGTGAACCAACTAGAATTGGATTTGAAGATCTTCTCAATCTCAGAAGCTTTGAGACAAAGAAATTAGTATAAGGTTTAGGTTGAATCTTTTCCCAAGAGAGGCTGCACAATGTGCTCATCAAATTTTACTTCAATAATGGCGGTATACTCCTCCAGAGTGGGTGTGATTTCCAAACCTCAGAAATCTAAAGTCAAAGTCTCTAGATCCCAGAATCTCGCCAAAGCTTGAATGAGAGCGAACTGATAATCTACTTTAATGAGCTCTATTAGGAGTCCCAGATGTTCCTCAATATATGCCTGGTTGTTCAAACTAAGGCGGCTCCATGATGTTAAGTTCTTTACACAAGACTAGAATGGCCTTACTATCCAATTTCCCCATCTATTTTTGAATATGTGAAGAAATATGTTAAAGTTAATTACCACGGGCTATAATGCAATATGAATGGGGATGTGATGTAAATGTGATAAAAATGCATTAGTTTAATTTCATATTTTCTTTTGGTAAAATAAGGGTTAAACACTCTAGTTTGACTAAAAGAAGTCAAGTAGAGAGTTTTTAACCAGATTTCTCCCAAATGAATTATGTAATTGATTAGAATCACTCAAATGATTGGAATGAAAGCCACTATCACATCTATCAACCAAAAACACCAGAGGAACACAAGTAGTGCAGATACAGTTCAAAGATCCATAATACATTAGATCTAGATGGATCTGATAAAAAGGATTCTCACATGGGGAAATCCAATATCTAAAGTTCAAAAATGAAATTTAAGATAAATGAGTGTGATAAGAACTATGGATGCCCCAAATCAAGTCAAAAGTCATCTGGTCAAAATCGGGCTCCTTCAAGCCAGCACATGTATCCATCCGTCTCAAAATCACTAGATGATATTACCAGTAGATCATACATGGATAAGGTGATTGGCTTCTTCAGTGTAATCTCTTTGTCTGAGGAAGAGTAGACGGTGAGACTTGCATTGTTAATCTTTTGTCCATGTTTCCCTACAGTAAGCCATTTAAAATTTTTGGATAATGATCCTCTAAGTACCACCCTTGTGGTGCGTGACTTATTGATCATGAGGGGACGCCAAGCTCTTGTCTTCACTCTCTCAATACGGCAACACTTCTTCACTTCCTGAATATTGATCCATTCATTAACTTTGTGGTCTATCTCTAATCCGCTCAAATATGTTGCGACACGAGAATCCCTTTAGTGGAGAAAGTTACGCCTAGTGAGCTCCCTCCTATGGGTGAATCGGAATGCTCCAAATGACTCCATATCAGCGTTGTAACGTTGAATGCTCCATTACTCCCTTGTAAACATCTTAGGAATTACGAACTAATTTGGAAAAACCATCATTCTATCCTAGAAATGGCTTTTAAACCAATTACTTGAATAATTTTTTAGGAATGATGTAATGATATGCTTGATATGTGTAATTCAAAATGTATGAGAAGTAAATTGCAAGTTCAAAGTATGAAGACCTTACCAACTAGATTATCTTCTTGATTTTTGGTTTTAGGTATACCAACCATCCATTTCACATTCGCATGAGATCAGTGAGGATTTGACTCTAAAAAAATCAAAAAGGGATAGGGTATGAACCTAAAAAGACTCCCACTATTTGACTCGATAACTTTGTTCACAAGCGCAATTAAATAACAAGTGGGAAGAATCATCTATTCAGATAGCGAGTGGGATTGAATATGGTCAATCCATGCTCAACTAAACGCTAGAGCTTTACATATCAATCTCCATCTATGGCAACCTAGGAAAGTGTCTCATGGCTTGGGTTTAAGGTGCTTGTGTGTGCGGGTATTGTGATCCTCAAAACATGCAAGATCATACACACCATTTGATATCAAAATAGTGCTTCTAAATTACGAGAAATAAACAGTCAACTCTAAACTCCAAATCTACACAAAATATGTCAACATTCACTCCACCTTTTATAACTCATATCTGTAAGAACATCTAACATGTGTAATTAGGTGACTTACTTTCAATAGCATTTGTAGAAGATATGTTAGAAAACACTCAATTTTTTAAATCGGCTCAAGTCCTCTATAGGTTTACAAACCAGATCCCCAGCGAAGTTACCAGTTTATCGCGACCCTCCCGAGATTTTCATGCAATTTTAATCTCGAGGGAGTTAATGGATTGCCATAGATATCATCTGCTCGATAGGATGGGTGAGATCAAGGTGCAAGCCCTCCCATGCCCACACCAAATTGCACTTGGAAGGAATTTTAAAATCGAGGTCAACCTTAGTATAGTCAGGTGACATGTGACCAGTGTACATGGCATTGAAGTCGCGACCAATTTTTTTGCAGGTAGATTGGGAAACCTATCGCATTATTGGGAGAGACTGTTCGATTTTGTGAAATCTAGAAAAGTGGGTTTGGGGATTTAGTTACATTGACTTTTCAGTCGACGCCATTTCGGTACTTAAGTTGGATGATTCTCTAACCTATAAATTTCATGCATATAGTTTTTGGGTAAGGTAAGTTCTAAAATCTAAAGGGTTCATGCACGTAGAGAAGACTATCTTATTAGAAACAACCGGAAATTGAAAATGCACAAATCATGGAATCAGTACGTGCTAATAAATTGCATCAAGGTAGCACTCAAATGTCCACATAGCAAGCCTAGTAGAGCTCTAAGAGCCTAGAGAATGCACCAATTAGGTTTATGAGTAGTCTGGAAAAGTTTGAGTCAAATTGATTAGAGGAGCAAAATAGTCATTTTTTAAGGTTTGAGAAGCCAAAATTATGAAAATAAGTTAAACTAGTTGAATGTATTTATTTCCTATTTTTCACAATTTTTGGAATTTTTTGAATTTTTCTAATTTTTGGAATTTTTTGGAATTTTTTTGTGATTTTTTTACTTTTTTATTTTTTCAAAGCATTTTTTGAATTTTTTATTTTTTTTTTATTTTTATTTAATTTTTCGGATCAGATCGAGTTGACTTGGCCCATAGACTTGAGGACCTAGTCCAAACCCACACGAATTTGAACCAGTTCTCAAAATAACACAATTTTGGCATTTTTATTAATTTTCTAAAATTTTCTAATTTTTTTAACATTTTTTCAGAATTTTTATAACCGACGAGATCCAATGACTCAGAATTGCCCATATGGCTTAGCCTCAGCCATTGGATCAGGCGATAAAAGCTAACAACCCAAATTAAATGAAGACCAGATCTTGACCATTCAAACTAATTACTAAAACCTACAATTCAATTAAACTCTCAGACTAAACCCCAACTGTTCAATCTAAAAATCTATTTTAAAAAAATTTGAAAAATCCATTATAACAAAAAAAATTCTATTTTTGTTTCAGAAAATCCTAGATCATGATAAGTGGCACCACTCCCACCATCCAATTTAGGTTTTTATTTTTTTTTATTCCAAATTGATTATAACGGCTAGGCCGATGTGGCGTGATCGATCAAAAAGCCAACATGGCAATGCCATGTCAATGCCACCTCGACAGTTAACCAGTCAATCGTCGAGAGGTAGAAGATAACCACGGATGACCATGGTTACTCTGATGGCATCCAACGTTGGAACCTCGACGGATTTGGCCGATCAAGGTATCGATGGAAAGCTAATCACCTCTAGATCAACATTTGAGAAATCTAGAGCAATTCAATGGTGCAATCAACACTTTCGAAGCTTACATAGGCACGATCATGGCAAACTAGAATAGGCAATCCATAGCATAATCAAAGCTAGGAATTACAGAGTAGGATCACAAGGGGTTCAGAAGACTTACCTAAGGTCCTGATTGACCTGTAGATTGTCAGGATTTTCTCGTGAACTCAAGACAAGTTTGAAGATGTGCAAAAATCAACCATGTTGATTTAGCCAAAATCAATGCAATCAAAAGAGTAGGCTAGGCTCAGTGATGTCCTAGGAGACTATTGGATCAAACAGAATGCAAAAATATGCTCACAAACGATAATCGCCATTGACAGCTGAGCTTGAGTTCAAAAATGGCACGAACTTGTTCTTGAGTCTGAGCTTGATCGAATGGGTTTGCCAAGCTTCCTTAGACTATGGCGAAACTTCCTAAAGTGATTTGGAGGCTCGATTCCTTTTGGATCGTTGGGACGAAGTTCGTGAAGCTCTCAGCTATAACAGACTCACAAAGAGCCTGGAGAGCTCTTTCTCTCTCCTTTTTCACTCACTCTCTATTCTGTTTCAAGTCTCATGCACGAATGAGCCTCTTCTCATCAAAACCACGTCGAATTGGTTATATCTCCTTCGAAAATTTTCACACTCTCGAGGGGTGGGTTAACCAACTTGAAATAGCATGTGATCTCACATGATTTTTGGTCAAATCAGCATCAAAGTGGAGTGATGATTCAGGTGAGTTGAAATGGTACTTCGGCAAACGATAATTAGACGTGAATTGGGTTGATTTTGTTCGATCTTTCTCTCGTGCAAAAATACCAAATTTGGGAAAGAAGATGGTTGACTGGGTCCTAAGCCGAATCTAGTTTAACCCGACGGACCCGGTCAATCAAAATTACAAAATAACCCTTGAAAACTTCAAATTTTCCTGAATTAAACATCAAAATTGATCTTAGGGATGTGAAATCTATTATAAAATGAGATTTTCCCCAAAAATGTTTAAAGAATTACACAAAAATCCCAAATTTACAATTCGATCCGAGGACCCATTTTGCAAAAAAAAAAATCCTAGATGACCTTTTCTACAAAACTAATGTCACCATTCGATTTAGAAGGTCAAAAACTAGGGGATGACATGCCCCAATTTTTAATTAGTCCCTAGAAAATTTTTAATTGCATTTTATTGATTTTAGAGACTAAATAGTAAAATTGAACTGTGAGTTTTAATCCTTTTTTCCAAAATCCAACAATTCCTTGAACTTTGGATTGTAATATAATTTTTGGAAAATAGAGGGGAATGTCACAACTCTGAAAATGTAAAAACGGAAAATTAGAGGGCTAAAATGAAATTTCTAGGATTTTTGGAATTAATTTGAAAATATGGTTAACTCAGAAAACCATTATTCCGGATCAATTTTTTCAAATTCTTCATTCGAATGACAATAAAATAAAATAAAAATATTAGATATTTTTGTGTATTTTTGCGGCCTGAAATGCTATTTTCTTAAATTTTCAAGTATTTTTTCTATTTTCTAAAAATATTAAAAATGCAAAAAAAATATGAAAATTTATTTTTTATTCAAAAATGGTTTTTTAGGCTTGGCCAAGGTTTTCAAAGTTGATTTTGTAATTTTATGGATTTTTATAGATTTTCTAAAATTTCTCTAAAAATAAAACGAACAAAAAATCATGTATCAGTAGGGATGGCGGCTTGGGAGGGCGTTAGAGACATGTTCTAGAGTTTTTGAGTCAAAGGAAATTTTTTATTGATATCCGAAATTTCCTTTTTCAAAGACATGTTTTCCTTTATTAAAGATTCGTTTCCTAATTTTGAAGAATTGTTGTCCTTTGAAATAAATCTGTTTTATTCTTTATTTGAACAACCTCAATTTGCAAAAAGTTGATTTTGTCTTTTCGAGAAACATCCGGTTGATTTAAACAAGCATTCTCCTTTTTGAACTTTGAGATTTACTTGGGAGTAATTTTATAATCTAAACAAAATTTCTAGTATATTCAGATACTCATATGTGTTACCTCAATTTCTTCATCTGAGTCTGAGTTTGCCATTAATCAAATGTTTGCATACTCTTCATCAATGCAAATTCGCACTCCATGTCACTTCATGTCTCAACCTTTAGAGCTTTCTTCTTCTTTTCAAATTTCCCTTTCTTTTCTTGAATAATGGATTTTCAGGTTTTATGTGGCCTCTTTTTCTGCAATCAAAACAGATTATATTCTTACATTCATTATCGTCTCTGTTTTGGTAAGATATCGTTTCTTTAGATTTCCTTGTTGGTTTCTTTCCTTTGGAGTTTCTCCTTTCTTTCACAAGATTTTGAAATTTTTGGTCAACAACTCCATCTTGTCGCCGTCGTCTTCATCGAATGTTATTAAATCATATGCATCATCAATGTTAGTTTTCAACGCAATATATTTCTTACCTTGGGATCTTCTCCATTGATGCATTCATCTTCATAAGATTGAAAAGTGTCATTAAGCTCATCAACAGTCAATGGCATGATTCTCTAAGTCTCTCGAATTGATATTTTTGATGTAATTCCATTACTTTAAAGACTTCTCAGAAGCTTGTTGACCTTCATTGGTCCAGACACTAATTGCCCTTGATAGGTGAGACCATTCACTATTTCAATGAATCTATCAAATATCTCTTTCATCGTTTCATTGGGCTTCACCTTGAATGATTTGAACTGGCCAATAAGAATGTTGATTTTTGTTTCCTTGACTCTGTCTGTTCCCTCATAGGCCACATGTAACTTGTCCCATATTCCCTCATAGGCCATGTGAAACTTGTCCCATATTGCCTTTGATGAAGGACAATCTACAACACACTTATATTTAGTGAGAGATAATGCACAATAAAAGGAATAAATAGCTTTAGTATCTATAGCATCTTTTTGGCTAATTCAGCCGTAGAGTATGGTAGTATGAGTATTATTGTTGTTATCCCCTGCATTTGAATTGCCACTACCATGTGTATTTGTAGTAGGATCAACTCCTTTTAGCACAACATCCCACATCTAAGTATTGGGATCCCATAAAGGCCTTCATTTTGTTTTGCTAATCGCTATATTCCCTTCCATCAAAATAAGGAAGTCTTATGTTGCTTCCTCCGTCAATGAAGCCTAGTGCAATATTGCTAGCGATAATAGATCGTTATCTCAAAAGTTTAAAAAAAAAAATCAAAATAAAGAGCACCTTGCTTTAATACCAATTATTGGAGCTAGCGATATCACTTAGAGGGAATGAGTATGTGATTTCAAAAGCTTTAAAAATTAAAGCAGAATTTTAGATAAATAAGCTCAATGGTTAGTTTAGAGTCTAAGCTAGATTTGATGTGTCCTAAGAATAAGTAGTGTGCACAATTCAACTATCAAATGAAAATGACAAGGAATTCAAGGAATAAAGAATTTGCATATAGAGTTTATAGTGGTTTGGCTTTGTTTCAAACCTACATTCACTTCTTCATGTTAGCAGCTAATTCGCTAGATTCCACTAGCGAATAGCTTGGAGGTTACAGTTTGGTGACAATTCTTGAGTTAATAGACTTCCCATTTAACATTCACTCACTTTGATATGAACCTTTAAGATTCTAGACTTTGAAAATTTGAGATTCTAGACTCTCATATGCTTTTCAGCCTTGAGGTCTCCTCTTGTACTCCTTCACCTCCAAACTAGATGTTGTAAGGTCTCTAATTGTCACTCTCCAAACTTCTTGTTTAGATGAGATTGTATATAAGGGATTTCGTAGTCGTTGAGAACATCAAAAGAAGAATCCCCCATTTGATCAGATCGCTCATACAATCGTAATCAAGGTTTCCCAAGATTGAGTTCTTCTTATGGTTAAACTATTCTCATCTGCCTTAATTCATGCCCTGAATGACCTTCATGATTGATAATCTTCAAGAACGAATCTGGCTTGATTTGTTAGACGCTTGTAAAAAATGATTTGCATCTGAATCTGGTGTTGCTTCTAATACTCTCCTTAGAGTCTGAGATTGTTAACCTCCGAGCTTCTCAGAGTCTGAGCTCATATTGCATCAGCACTCTGAGTCAATGTATGAGCACATAAAAACTTTAGATTCATTATCCAGAACTTCACTTGAGCTTCCATCTTCTAGTCCTTCAAGCGTATTGGTAATTGTGGTTCTACCTGTATTCACCTATCCAAAGTCTTTTCAAGCTTTATCAAACTTTCCGTTCTAGGCTTGTTTACCTTCTACCTAGGTATCTCCAGCTTGTAGACACCTCCATACCTAATGCTTATTCACATTGATAGAGAAATCATAACTTTTCAGACATTCCGTCAAGACAACATTTGAATAATAGTTTGTACATCTTTCACCGAGCTCTACTCAACCGATAAATGTATTAGATAATCTTGATTATTTTGTCATTTTCAAAACTAAGAAGAGATTCCCTAACAAATATATATACAAAGATCTATAGTAGTCTGGAAGTTGGATCTCTTTATTGGTGTGAGGCAAGAAGCACTAATCCTGGACAGGATATATGTAGGCTTTAAATGTTGCTTTTCCGATCTTGGGTATATTCGTGGTTGGTGATAATTGTGAGCTTTTGTGGTGAATTTGTCAAACCCGAATGATATTGACTGAGTGATGCTCATGTATGCCTTGGTTCAAATCCTATTCATCTTGCACATTAGGATTAACACCATCGACTATCAGCCAATACACTTTAACATTGTTAAAACTCACTCAAAAGAACATTTTCTCTTTGCGCACATGCCATCAACTTTTCAAGCAACACTTAAATGTCACATCGATTGAAAAATAGATCAGAGGTACACATTATAGCATTAATCCTATTGGTGTTTTCAAACAAATTCGGACTCCAAGGGTGTTCTCTTTTCTAAAAGAAAATCAAGTACCACGGGGACAATCTTAGACCAACATGGCAAAAAAGTCTTTAAAAAACAACGGCGGTAGTGAACCTTTTCTTTCCCACAAACCAAACTGCAAAGGCCCAAAAAGGACCAATCCTTCCTTAGCCTAACAGAGCCACATTTGGAAATCAAGGGAGGGGGGATCAAGAGAGATGAATACTAATGGCAGCAGTGAAAAATTCCGTAGTGCTGAATTAGGGTATTCAAGACGAACATGTGGTTCCAGCTCGAGATCATCAAGGAATTCCTAACTATTGCATGAGAATAGGTTAATATTCGCAAGAGCAAAACCTTGAGATGGGGCTATGTCGAGCGGTTTACGCTTAGGTTTTCCTGAGCCAATTTCCAAACTCGATTCTCTCCCAAAAGTGGATAAGAGTGGCCTTTCGAAATGATGAGACTTTTACATCTATGTCTTATCTATGGAAGTCTAAAGTAATAGTTTTAAAACACCCCATATAATCTAACCACTTCTCGAACGCAAAAGTAGCAACATTAGAGAAATCGGTAATGCAACTTACATGGGATGAAG
>JAGVVM010008942.1:0-10402 GCA_019149425.1 Psidium friedrichsthalianum
GGAAGGTTAATCGTGTGTAGAGAAGATGAACGTTTGGCGATGCACTTATTGGAAAACAAAATCTTTAAGTGTTGCAAATTATTTTAGAAAAGAAACAAACAGATTGTAATGATAAAAAACGTACTTTTAATTTGTAAAGTAAATACATTAATTGAATTAGTTGACGATTGCCTTGACTATAGTAACAGTTAGTGCATTTTGCTATATTAATGTGTCGTACATATTACATCTTAACAAAAGACATTGTCTGACCCCCAAAAAAAAAAAAAAAGACATCGACATATGTGAAATTTCTAGATACAACCTTAAGGATGAAGTCCTCGTTTGAATTTGCAAAAAAACATGCTTCTTGCACAAATGAAAATATATTGTCCGACCCCGAATAGGTTCACGTTATATGAAATATTTCGGTTTATACAGTTGTGATAACAGCATCAAGAAGAAATATCAAGTCTCCTCCACAAAGTCAACTAGGATTAGCCTTAGTTAAGATCTCAGTCTGAGATCCGGGGATGTACCTCGCCTCCTCAATTTGTCCCGGATTTGTGTTGTTTTACCACTTCTTAGTTAGTCGACGATTCCTTTCTCTTATCTATTTTCCATCCTTCAATATTTTTTTGTCGTATGAAAAGAAAATTTTAATTTAATTTCCTAAATATACATACACTACTAGGACACTAATAAGCTAGCACATTTTGTACTTTCAAGCACAAAAAATACACCTTTCCACCCGATAATAAGCCTTTCGCATATCTAACGTAAGCAAAGCTCGAAACTTGCACTTCTTTTTCCGGTTTCTCAACTGATGGATTACCTCCTATACGATGAAAATATTGTCCTCAATTTGTCTTCCTCCCACAAAAGCTCTTTGTTCTATTACGATAGGTTGGGAGCCAAGGCCTGAGTTTGTTGGCCATAACTTTTGCGATAATCTTATAATTGAAGTTGCAAAGGTTGATTGATCTGAATTGAGAAATGCTCTATGTGTCTAAGACTTAAGGAATAATAGTAATGATGGTCCTGTTGATGGAAGGGTCAAGAATTCCCATCTCAAAAAATGGGTAAAGCACCTCTAGTTGAATGTGATCTTAGTGGTGTCAATCGAATAGGTCGTTCAAGCCATCTGGTCCTGGAGCTTTGGTTGTTCCCAATTGGAAAACCGCTGTTCTGACCTCTTCTAAGGCGACGGGGCCTAATAGCGAATTGTTCATCTCATCTCTTAATAGAGTAGCACACGCATTAAAAATTCGCTCAAAATTTCTTTGACCCAGGTAGAAATCATGACCACGTGAGATCATGAAAAGAGTTACCATACAATTCTTTCAAGCAAGTACATAAGAAAGGGTTAATACCATGAAAAAATTTAAGCTGGTATAATCATGATAAATTTATTCAAAATTGATTTTTTGACAACAAAAATCGCAAACTAGTATACTTGTGAAAAATTTACCGTCCATTAGTTTTCGTTAATTTTACCGTCAAATTACTGAGTTTGATGACATGTGGTTGTTGATGGGCGTACCGGTTTGGGATTTTTACCCTTTGCTTATCACAGGTGAACCAGTTTAGGATTTTCGTGATATTAATTCAATTTAACAAAAAATAATGAAGGGTAAATTTGTTGCGGGTATATCAGTTTAAGGTTTTTCGTGAGCAAAAAATTAGTTTTGGTTAAATTTGTCACTGATATGCCGATTAAAATTTTTTCGTGGTATTAACGCAATAAGAAAATATACCTATTCGAAATCAAACAAAACATATCTATTAATCTGATATATAGATAAACATAAGTATATTTAGAAAAAGGAAAACCAACACAGAAAGGCAATGATTTACAAATACAAGGATGTAGTATTCGACGTCTTGGCTGGTCAATGGAGCATTTTTATCAGCAAACTTAGCACCGAAATACTTGGGCACAAGTCTGAGGAAAAATTCTAAATAAAAGTTTGAAGTGGACCTTATTTTAAATAACGATCTGAAGTGGTCATGTCAATTTCAAATAATAGTCTAAAGTGGTCATGATAGTTTTAAATTAGAGCATGACGCTAGCTGGCTAAATATTTCGGCCGATCCATGATATTTTTTGTCAAAAGATCATTTTAACTTAAATTATTTTTCATTTTTCTTGCCTTTTTTCTCATTTCATTTTTTCTTTATGTACGGCCAGCGAGGGCGCGACGACCCTCATTCACCACCGAGCAATGGCTTGCAAGCCCTCGTCCATGGCTTTCAAGGGTGGACTCACCCAAACAAGGGCCGTCCTTGCAGGAGAGGCGACCCCCGCCCAAAGCTAGCAAGGACCGACCTCACTTGTGGTCGGCAAGCAAGGGTGGCTCTTGCCTAAGGCGAGGGTCACCTTTCCCTGCCCTCTCTAGGTATCATCGGTGGCCGATGGCCGGCCACTTGCGAAAATGACAAAAAGAAAAAAAGAAATAAAATCAAAGAAACAAAGACTGTTGCGGATATATAAAGACTATTGAAACTTTTCCCCAAGTCTGAGGTGGTCGAGATGGCTCGAAGACCCAGGCATGGCGATTAATGTATTCGATAGAAAGACCATTGAAGCTTAATCCCGTGAGTGGCGATATTGAGAAAGGACTTCGACCAGGGCAGGTAAAGATTATGGAAACTCAGTCCCGTGAGTGGTGGTAGTTGACGAATCCACTTGAAATCACATTTCCATTTCCATTTCCATCACTCTCGGCTGGTTTGGGCATCATAAGGAGCTCAGTGCGGGGAAGGAAGGAGGAAAAAGAGAGAAAAAAAGAGCGAAGAAGAAGAAAGATAAAAAGGAAGATAACTAAAGAAAAAAGGTCAACACATTCGGAGGGCACAAGCACTGAGCACCAATATATAATCTTCCGTTTTTAAGAGGACCGGACCAGATTGGGAACCACTCATCCCTATTAGCGATAGAGAGTGGTATCTAGAAAATTTAATTTCCACTGTGGGAATGCACGAGCCGTTCTAGCAATTATTAAATATGCATCGCCTTGTTTTGCCTAGGTGTAGACTTGAATCATTAAGCACATTAGATTTCGATTCCTTGATTTTTCAAGTTTGGAGAAAAACTTTAAACTTGAATTCAGATTCCCTATGAAAATATTATCCTTTGAAAAGTATGGAAATACATTACCTAAGTTTCGCCTGGTAATGTGATTGGCGTACTCATTCCAAAATCCAAAGTGACGTTCTCTCCTCCAGAAGCACGGAAAATTTTCTCCTTTCTTTGCGTTGAAACAAAAAACAGTTCCCTTGCATTAATGTATGTTGGTGCATATTAGCTATGATGTGCGCCCATGCGAACAAACACACCCCATTTAAGGGATAACTACCTAGCAGTTATTTTTTGAAAAAAGGAGGAGATCATATCTTCAGTTAGTGGTGTAATATCCTATCTAGAGTCAGTTATTAAGAGAGAGAAGAAAACTGACCACATAAAATCAACGACGTTTTTTTTCTCTCGATGACTCTCACAGAACTCTCCCAAGACTCTCTCAAGGGCACTTTTTATTGAAGCGTTCCCGGTGCAAAGTCGACTCTTAACCCATGAAAATCAAGATACGCTCCGATTCCGTGATGTATTCTTCGATCGGTGTATCAATTATCATAGGCATGCTTTTTCGCAGATTTTTTTTTTGGAATTAGATTTTCCCTTCATTGGTATCAGAGCCATAGAGTTATTGATCCACAATTGCTTGATCTATTTTGTATTGATTTTTGTGATCGAATGTTGAAAAGGGATAGAATGCAATTTTCAGAGTTATTGTTCATGCCTTTTCTGATTTTTTTTTTCAAAAAAAGTGAATGTTTGTTTACATATTTGGAAAGTACTCGTCGATACGATAATTTTGACATATTATGGGTTTGAAATGGAGGTCGGATGTGGCCGCGAGATTTTAGTGGTATTAACCCAATTTAATGAAAAAAAAAACGAATGGTAAATTTGTCACAAGATTCCAGTTTTAGTGTAAAATTGTCACAGATGCACCAGTTTATGATGAAAAAAAATAGTATGAAGTAAATTTGTCACAAGTATACTAGTTTGGAATTTTTTGTGATAAAAAAATAATTTGGGATAAATTTATCATAGGTATATCAGTTTGGAGTTTTTCATGTTGTTAACCCAAAAAGTAATTATCAAGTATTAATGCTTATATTTTTTCTGTGAATCCTTTTGGCTACATGACGTTTGAGTAATTGGAGTTAATCAAGATGAAATAAGTTCCACCAGGAAGATGAGAAATTAGGTGAAATTAGAGGGGCCTGAGATCAAATTGTCGAAGTCTACGTGTCATCTTTCTCGGCCATATTTTTCATTTTGGGCTCTTTTTGTGTTTTTTTTTTTTTTGGGTGACAGAGTTTCGTGTACCATCCCTCGGTCACCTCAGAATGAAAGGGGCGATCTCATCTAGAGCAATAGACAGCCGAGGTGCTTGAGTTCACTGGGCAACGCAAGGAAATGACCTGAAGGTGAAGAGGATGATCATTACCTCATTCATGTACTTCTGCTTCCGCATAAGCGAGCGGTGGGCCGACTTGCGGTTCTAGATCATCCGTTTCCATTTCTGCTTCCACTTATCTATAATAGGGGTGATCGGTTCCCGGTCCGGTCCGGTTCCCCTCAAGAATCGGGAACCGAACCGGTGGTCCCGGTTCCCAATTTGTCGGAACCGGGAACCGGACCGACCATCCTGGGAACTGGACCGGACCGGACCGATAAATGGTCCGGACCGGACCGGACCCGACAAAAAAAAATATTACCAAAATTATTCTCTAATTGTTGAAATTAATAACGTTAATGACTTCCCAATAGAAAAAAATAAGAGGCCCAAGGAGGCGAAAGAGATTCACGGACGGAATTAGAAAAAAAATTTTAAAAAAAAAAGGACCGGTCCGGTCCGGGCGGTTCGGTCCGGTCCTAGAAACCCGGAACCGAGAACCGGACCGCCCGGTCACCGGTCCCAATTTTAGAAACTAGGAACCAGACCAGACCTCTATAGAATCGAGAACCGGACCACCGGTCCCGGTCCGGTCCGGGCTGTCCCGATTCGAGTGGGCCAAGTTGCTCGCCCCTAATCTATAACACTATAAAAGAGACTGTGGGAGCTTAAAAAGGATTGAAAAAAGGATGACTCATGATTTTATGCTACTAGTTGTTAAACCGGTGGATTAATTTTCTCGATAGCTGCTTTATAAATGATTCTTTTTGCCACCATTTGATGAATGCTTCTTCTTGTTTGTTATAAATAATGATTCCAAACCACAATGTGAATATATTCTGTGGAATTTCTATGAGAATTTGTAAAATGACATACTTTCAAGATTTCACTCAACGGGTTTTACTTGATGTCGCTTTTTGTTATAATTGCTAAATTGTTAACAATATGTGGATGGGCACTTTTACTCTGTAAGAACGAGCTCCCATCATTTAATAAGTAGACGAAAATTGACATGTTAAGAGATATGACCAATCACGATTTAACATTTAGCAAGTGAGAATTAATATATTTTATAAGAAAAGACGCTATAGAAGCGTAGAAATCTAGATAGTTTCATTTTCTTTTAAAAGGATCATTTTTGGAAAGAGTGAATTTTTCCGGATCTCGTTAGCTTGATATTCAAGAGAATCTTGAACTTTCCACTTGCCATTAAAATTGTCCACTTCATATCTTATATTCTTTATCTATTAAAATTGTCCACTTGCAGAGAATCTTGAACTTTCCACTTGCTATTAAAATTGTCCATCTTCCCTCAGATATCAAATTTCTTTCTTTCCATTGCTTCTGCATAGAAATTTGCTCGCATATTGTCTTCTTCCTGGGCAGGTAAAGGGAAGATGCATCAGAAAGATTCTAAAGGCCAAAAGAATAATCGGGTGGAAACTTAAATAACTTATTAATTTAATGAAGAGTTTCTTGGCATCTAATCAAAAAACTTTGCCCTAATCTAGGCATCACAATTAGTTGTCCTGCATGTGAATGCTTGTGCTTTGGACCCGCAAAGATAGGGATCAGAAGCACGCCGAGACAAAGCGAGACTCGAGGGCTCTCTTAGGTGCGTTTCACATGGGGCTTCAATTCATTAATCAACTAGTTTTACCTCTTTCCTGCCTCTCAATTGTTCAATTCATGGTCTTTGCCTTAAGGTTTGATTGTTTTTGTCAAATGATGTTGATCAATATATGTATGCCATAAAATATGATTATATCGCCATCAACCAAGCTGTGATGGACCTGATGGTTTCTGAGCTTTAATTTTTGTTTTTTAAGAGTTGTTTGTATCCCTCTTCACTTTTAGGATGATCAAGTTTGATCACAGCTTGATGTTTTTCTATATGATCAAGTAATTAGATAGTTACATTCATCATAAATCTCCTCATATCCATGTGTATCCCCACTTTTCATCTGGTCACAAAAGGTTGACTTTAGTTTGATAGCCAAAAGGTGTCTCGAATATCACTTGATCTATATGAAATAGATTGTTTAATTATTTCGTGCTTTCGTTCTTTCATAAGTTGTTATGAAATTACATAATTAATCATCCAGAAAAAAGTGTCTAATAAAAAGATGCCTGTGATTGAAATAAACAACAAAATCAACTTGGAGTTTCTTTTTACCCTATTTCTGGTATATAACAATTATTATTATCTTAAGCTCTATTTGTTTCACAAATAATAAATGATTTAGATAATATTTTTCTGTGATCTCTCATATCACTTGAAATAATTAGTCCATAAAAGTTATTTTCATTATCGAAAACAATTTATATTTAAATATTTTGTATGTCCAGCCCATTCCTAAGCAAGGCAGAATACTTCGACTCGAGCAACCTCACCTCCAAGATCTACATTGTCGCCAGCAAGGCCTCGACCCATCGATCAAAGCAGTTCATGTGAGAAATTCGAAGTGTGACTTGCTGAAGATGATGAAACGGTGATGTCGAGCAAGAGGCTTATTGGAGCCTAAATATTTTCTAGTCACTCTTTTCTAACTAGGGAATAAAATTAGATTGACTCATTATTTTAACATCTACCAGATTTCATGTCATTAAAAAAAAACTTATGTGTCGTGTTACTGAATATGAAATGAGTTTATCATTCATTTTCTTACTGATATGTTGGATGATAAACTCGAATGTCATGACTTGATTCTTGTGGACAAGTAGAGGAATAGCATGGTCTTGCTTTTCAGGAAAATTACCAGAAAAGTGCTAAACCTATTCCAATTGTACCAATTCAATTCTAAACTTTTTTTTGGGCAATTCAGTCCTAAAACCTTTGTGCAATTGTGTCAATTCAGTCCACCTGGTGAATTTTAACCTATCAGAGCAAACGTGGACGCGAACCGACCAACGACCTAATATTTTAATATTTTTTTGAAATTTTTTTCATTTTCTTTTTTTTTTTTCTTCCCCTCCCATCTTCCCTAGCTGGCCATCGAAGGTCAGCGATTGGCCAAAGGACAGCCGATGAGAGCCTCGGCTCACCCATGGCCATGGCGAGGCCCAACCTCATCCAGTGACGGCAAGGTCAAGCCTCACCAACCTAGGTCTAGGCGAGGACGGTTGTCCCCTATGAAGAAGAAGGAAGGGAAAGGAAAAAAAAATTAATACAAACTTTAAAATGATATTAAAATATTAGTCGCCGGTTAGTCAAAATTTGCCAAATGGATTGAATTGATGATATTGCAAAAATTTAGGACTTTGTTTTAATAATTTTCTCATTATTATTCTGTTGTTGAAAATTGAAATGGGCGGACTCCCCCGCTGCTTTCCTTTCTTTTGCCGCTATCTTGTGCGATTAAGGATGCGGCATTGCAACCATTTCCCGAATCATTGTAGCAGGTTGCTCTCAGCGGTGTTCATTATGGAGATGTGTTGTGCCCATGACTTGAAGATATACCTAGAGTTCAGAAGCGTGGAGACTTGATACTCTGGAAATTCACTCTCTTCGGGAAGATCCGGTGTAATAGTAGCGTTCTTAGAATTTTAACTCGCAATTCAGTTGTTGGTCACAGAATGCAATGTAGTGTATTTAGGTTTCACAAGCAGCTGACATGCCAATGCTATGCGGCTTTTGTTAACTGAGGAACAGGAGCCAAGGTGAATCAACTGGCTGCCTTTTACGCTACAAATCACTTTGGTGGACATGGCCCAGGACATCCAAAAGGAGACATCGAAGCATTCCATAGCATTAAGGCATCTTGAAGTTATTATTATTATTTTTTTTTTATATCTCTTTGATCTATTTTTAAAGTTAGCTAAGTTATCCATACAAGCGTGGAAATTCAGGACAGATCTAATTCTTTTAAAAGGAAAAACAAACATTTTTACAAAAGCGAATTTTCCATATCTCTTTAAGCTAATATTCTAGACAAGGAAAATGGGTAAAAAAAACCGCTCCAGTCAGTAGGAAAGGTAGACTTTAATTAAGGGAAAAAAAAAAGAGCTTCAACATGAAACGAAATAAAAGAAAGGAAAGTATCCCTAAATGGTTATGCGATGGCGGAAAACCCCATTAGATGAGAAGTTCTAAATGTGACATTGGAAAGTATAATATTGACTAAAAATGTCAAAAACAAACTGATTTATGGAATGAGATAAAGTGACTTGGGCGAGGGGGCGATGACTAGCTAGATAATCTTTAGGCCTGATATGGTACAGAAAAATCTAGTTTGGAATGGGGTGAAATTTTTTTTTTAAATTTGGATTTGCTTTTATAGAGGAATTTCTTTTCAAAGAAAAAAGTGAGATGTGCATTGAAAATAGATAATTCAACTGAAGTGAAGTTTGTTATTGAATAAGAGTATTGCTGGTTAGTTCTCTTCTATTTTCTTTTTAAATGGCAAAAGCACAATCAAGTCAAGAAGCATCCCAAATAGGATGGTTCCCAAGCACCTTCCCCAAAAGGTGTTAAAAATTACGCGGGCAAGGATTGCCTTTGATTTTCTTTTCTACTTCTTTATTGACGACAGACGGCAAGTCTAAGTCATCTATTGTCGTTTAGTTAGTTCCCACAACAACTTGAAGAAACATGTAATAGTCACAATAACAAACTTTAACGATTCTTGATCATCAATTTTCTTTCCCATTTCTTTTATTAATAGAAAAGCAAGTCAAGTCAAGCGTTCTGGATCTTGGAGCTCAAGTTTCAATCAAAGATTCACGTGCATTTGCAATTGGAGGTGTCAATGATTCAATTCAGTTCGATTTAAAAATGGAATCAAGTGCGTATGGAGCATTCACCGTTACTACGTAGAACACCCTGAGACAACTCCACCGTAGGCAGGGGAAATCTCGAAAAAGATGGCTGCAAGCGTAGGAACGCACCAAGTTTTAACCAATTAGACATTTGAGCGGAAATTTGCCGAGGTTGCTAAAAACAACTAAATTGAATTTTGAAAATTTGAAAGATATGGAAAGATTGAAATACTATAGATTTGCACTTCAATTGAACAAGCTCGCATTCGAAAATCAAGGAGTTGCAAGATAATTAGTCATGCTCCGATTGCAAAAACTTGGTCACAAAAAGTCAGGGTCTCACTAGCACGTGAAGTTTCTTGGAAGTGCTTAATTTAGGTCCGGGGTGCATATCCTTGGGAAGCCGTCGAGCCAGATATATGTTGCTTTCAAACCTTGCGTAAGGTGGCAGCACAACTGCCAACAGGCTGTGACAATTCGATGATATTCGGAGCCCAGAGAAATTCCATCGCACAAGTTTTGGATGATGATTACAAGTCCTTAGGCAAAATTACCAACACATGTCTCAAGCTTTTCTTAATTTCAGTACGTGTTCCTATCAAATGTCATGAACGTTGGGAGATCCATGAGCCCGTCACAGCTCGAGAGCGTTATTGTTATCTTAGGATGTTCCTTGCATACAGATCTTACCAGGTGTCCATCAGTACAAACGTGTTCCCCCCCCCCCCCCTGTGTCTGGTTTGCACAATTGTGAGACCCTGAATGAGGTTTTAGGTCTGGAGAAAATGGGAGCAAACTCATAATATTGCGACATTTTTGGATGCAAGTTAATCAGAAACAAGACACAGATCCTATCTGGAGACACTGATTTATCTAGAAGAAAAGGGAAAGATTTGCTCGGACTACGGTGCAGAGTCAATAGTGAGAAATCTGAATGATACAATCAGGATGAGTCATAGTAGTGAGATTATTCCACATGTCCTACCAAAGACCATAACAGAAGGTAAGATACTTTTCCCTATGGCAGAATCCTATAAACCAATTTTCATTTTGTATTAAACGTTCGGCAATTTCCTATTAGGTTTATTGCCCTCATCAGAATTGCACATACATGGTTAAAGAGTGTTAATGTTTCAACTAGAAATATAAGAAATCCGTGAGGAAACATTCGTGAAAAGTCAAGTGTGCAATGCATGATG